>WYDI02040431.1:0-38557 GCA_009867235.2 Psittacus erithacus
GGGTTCAGCAGTAGCAGTCATTTTTCTCCTTCTTAGTAGCTGGTGCAGCGCTGTGTTTTTGACTTTCAGCCTGAGAACAGCGCTGATAACACCGACGTTTTTAGTTGCTGCTCAGTAATGTTTACTGTAACCAAGGACTTTCTGAGTCTCATGCTCTGCCCTGGGAGGAGGGGAAGCTGGGAGGAAGCAGACACAGAACACCTCACACAAACTAGCCAAAGAGGTATTCCATACCACAGCACGTCATACCCACTATATAAACTGGGGGCAGTCATCCGGAAAGGTTAGATCACTGCTCGAGTAGGGCTGGGTATCAGTCGGCAGGTGGTGAGCAGTTGCATTCTCTTCCCTTGTTATTTCCCTTATCATTATTATTATTGGTAGTAGCAGCAGTGGTTTGTGTTATACCTTAGTTACTGGACTGTTCTTACCTCAACCCGTGGGAGTTACATTCTTTGGATCCTCCTCCCCATCCCTCCAGGAGTGGGGGAAGAAGCAGGGGGAATGAGCGAGTGGCTGCGTGGTTCTGGGTTGCCAGCTGGACTTAAACCACAACACTCCTTACAAACTTCAGGACTAGTTTGAGAACTTGGGTAATAATTATCTAATAGCCACTTCTTTATTTGTTTCTTTCAGTTTCTCATGCTGCCTCCTCATTCTCAGAAGACAAAGAAAAAGAAAAAAAAAGAGGCCATTTATCTTCTCTGTCACATGCATTATTTTGATCACACCTCTCTCACGTTCATGGGAGTCTCATTCTTTTCAGCTTCTTCCATAGGAGTTCCTGCCATCACACTAATCATTTTGACTGCCAGCTTTTAAAATCCCTACTATCTCTGACATGTCTTTTTGACGCAGTGACCAAAAGTGAGTATTGTAAGTGGCAGCACACCATATGTTAATAACAGCATTGTAATGTTTTCAGGGTTATTTCTGTTTTATTTTGTAGACATTCAAGTATCTAATGTAGTTTTTTTAACCACTGCTGCACATGCTAAGAAAAAGCTTTCGTTGAACTGTCTACAATGATTCCCAGATATTTTCCCTGAGTAGTTCATTGTATCAGACAACCAGGTGCATTATTAGACTCTCGTTTCCAATGTACAGTACCTTGTATTTGTCAACAATAACTTCATTTGCCCCTTGTTAATCTGTCAGACAGCCTGTTTTTGTTCCCTTTTAAGCTTTACCTTTTCAGATTTTGATTCATGCACACAAGGTTGTATTGTCTACAATTCTCTTACCCACAGACATCATTTTGTGCAGATCATATTTCCTAAAATACACACAATTCCACTTAGTAATGGAATACCTCTCTGTTAGCCTTCTGTCATGCTTCAAATTGCTAATTCCTGCCTACCCTTTGTTTTACTGTCTCTTGGTGAATTTCTAATTTGCCATAGTACATTACATTGCTTAATTTATTTGGCAGCTTCTCAGTGAGAAGCTTTGCCAAAGACTTTTTTAAAGACCAAATAAATTTCAATCGATTCCCTAAGTCCATGATTTTCCTGACATGCTCGGAACATCTGAGTAGAAGAACACATGATTTTCTTTTACAGATACCATATGCCTCTATCACATCATTTGTATCACTGTGGGGTTTTCTTCTGTTAGGTTTTTACTGACATACTAATGTTTCTGATATCATAAGCAGTTTCTTAAATCAACTTTTCATACTTTAAAGCAACAGCCCTGCTGATTTACCCACCAACTGACATCCTAGGAAGTACACACTGACCCATACAGATGTACCACAGTTACAAATATACATGATCATACCTAACAGAATACAATGGTGAGTAGGGTTGAGAGAAACAGCAGCACCTCCTGCAATTTTGTATTACTGGTGAGACAGATATTTTCTTTTCCCCTTTCTTAAAGTTGGGGTAGTGCTTTGCACAGACTACCTTCTAATTATGAGGCACAGGAAAGGACGGATTTGCATTCACCTTTTGTTTGTGGAACTTAACAGGGTTTTTTGCTGTTATTTTTTAAACACTCAAGAGTAAGATGAAGTGTTTTTTCTTAGAACTTCCATCTCTAAGCAAAATCAGAGCATAAGAGGATTGGGGGTGCTGAATCCATTCACTGCCATATTTGCTTCTGGCTACTCAGTCTTTGCTTTCTTTTTGTGACCTAATTGTCACTCTTTTCTTTGCCTACTATAGGTTTTATTTTTCTCACAAACTTTGAAGTGTATTAACATTTCCATGAAGGGCATCTGTCTAAGCAACTACTACAATCAACAAATACTACAACCTGGCCGTGCAGCCATACCTGCCTACCCACTGATCTTTTCTGGGGGGCTGATTTTTATTTTCTTTTTTCTCTTAAATCTCTTTTAGTAAAATGCCACCTTCTGTGGCTGCATTAGAGTATACTTGAGAGGTCTCCATCCTGCATCTATCATGTGCCCCTCTGCTTTTTCATTTCATGCTTATTTCTCAAAAATTCCTTCATTTTAAAAATATAGCACTTTCAAAAATTTAGTGCTATGGTGCTAGTTTTGATATGATCCTTCCCCTCAGGACACATACATCATTTATGTACTATTTTCTTTTTGAAACTATTTCTTTGCTTTGCTTGAAAGCAAAGGGGGAAAAAAAGTGCCTCTGCAGGGTTGGACTAGGCATTCACAAAAAAAATTGGGTTTTTTTTCCTTTTTTTCTTTAAGATTTAAGGTATCATTGCATATCCTGTCTCATCCTTGTCTCATATGCAAAAAGTGACAAGATCAAAACACAGATATTTGAAGTAATTTGTGGTACCTGTCTGAGACTCAGGGCACAGATTTCACTTGTTGAAAAACTGCGCAAGTTTGCGTTACCTCCTGTTGGCTGATGGAAGGTAATGGAATCACAGGTGCCTCCTAGGGCTCTTTAAGTTTACCTAAACCAAAGCAAAAATCCTCCCATAAAATACAGTCAACCTCCTTCTCCCTCCCCTTCATCTAGTGAAGATGCTTTAAAATAACCTGTCCTGTACTTCACCAAAATGGATACTTATTCAATTGTCTGACCCTACATGCAAAAGAAAGAGGAAAAAGCAAATCACTAAGGGGTAGTGAGCACCTAGCTACATTCTTCAGGGCCTTTTTTTATTCCCACTATCATGTAATTAAAAGCCTCTCCCTAATCAAGAGGCTGATTAGAACCCTCTTCATATCACACAGGAACATTAATTTGAGATCGCACTACATGATTCCCCTTCTTAAGTGACAGAAGCAGGAAGATTCTGTGGCTGAGCATCACGTGACCTGCCTGCCACTATCTAATTTCTCTGTTAAGCTTAATCTTTTCTTTCCTCATTTTCTGTCATACCACCATGCTTTAGCACGTGTTCGTGATGCCTAACTTTTCCACTGCTAGAATAGCTGGCTCATCTATTTCTGCCTAATGTCTATATAGCAGCATAAGGAACATTTATAGGTATTATTTTTGGCCATATGCTCCTCTTCCTCATTCCCCTTCCAAGTGCTCAGGCTAATATCCCATTGCTTTCTTGGAACGTATCTGCATGATCTCACAAGCCTCTCCCATCCACCAATTCCTGAGGAGGATAGGCGCATGATCCAAAGACATCAACTGGCCAAAGTCTGACTGATGCTTGTGGTACTGCTTTAAGGTAAATTTAATCCCTACTTGCCTACCAGGAAAAACAGAAAAGCCTGAGTGTACCTTGCTGAATTACACTGCTCCTTCCCATTCCTTTCTGCAGAAGTACATTAAGATTCTCTCTCAAGAAGAAAACAATGTATTCCAACTGAATGTATGTTCAGATAAACAGAAACGAGGACTCAAGCACAACCCTTTCTGCCTGCTTCAACAAGATACCTGTCTCAGTCATTCTTTTTGTCCAGCTTCATTTACAGTGCTCACAGCATCTCTGGAAACCACACTATGATACCAGAATCAAGTCCTGAGATGCTACTCCCAGATTCCTGGAAATAAGGGCCAAAATTTGCAGTTATGCATGTTCTATAATTTGTCACCAAAAATACTGTACTGTGTCCATTTTAGGATTTTTCTGAGGTACCTACCACTGTGGAATCTAAGTGCAATATAACAATTATAGATAACACTGTATGCCTTAAAAGGCAGACAATTCAGCCTCCCTTTTTCATTGTGTGTCTGTGCAGAAACTTCCCTTGTGCTTCTCTTCTGGACTTTCTTCACCTCCAGTTGTAAGCTGGTCCTGGCAAAGTGCCCTTGCTAGAAGAATGCTCCATCAACACGGTGGGTAGCACATGTAGATCTGAATATGGGTTAGGGTTGGAATCAATACAGCTCTCTATTAAGATTTTCTTTAGCAGGGAACAAGACACCGAAAATGCTGGCAATGTTGTATTCTGGGTCAATCAGTTTGACATATTATAATTACCATAAAATTACACAGTATTTATATTATTTAGTTATTATTCATTAACCTAAAGATACATACAATAAGGAAGCACCATATGGACATGCACAAACCATTCATGGAAATTAAATCTCTAAATAACCAGTTTCAATGGAAAATGCCGACAAGAACCTAGAAAAAAGAGGTGTTTCAGCTCTTAGCTATGCTGCCTAGGAGGAAACAAAGACAACCCTATTTAATTTTGAGGACTGCAGCTGGACAGAACACCTCAATGGGTTTTGCCTGTCATCCTCGTCAATACAACATAAAACCTGAAAACCAAAAAGCAGCTAAAAGGAAGGAAAAAAGCTTGGCTTGTGTTAGTATCCTAGAATAAAAATTAGCTTATAATGAATGACAAACACCACCCTAACACCCTAATTTTGAGTGGCTTTTTGCTTTTGAAAAACATGTCTTCACCTGTAGCTGCAGTTGACTCACGGGCAGGGAGAGAAGGGCAGAGAGCTAGAGGCAGCTCTGCCTTCATGGGTTGCCTGCCAGGAAGGAGATAAGGCCAGGTAGCTCTCAAAGGATCATAGGACAATGAGGAGAACTGAAACACCTGACTGGCATAACCAGAACATAACCAGAATGCTAAGTAGCTCCCAGCTGTGCTGTACCATGTCTGATGTGCATTCATTCCATTTTGAACACTCTTGGCATAAATATATGTCAGTTATCATAATCTCATACCTATTTACATACAGATTTAAAAGCAGCACTTTCTTATAATAAGAAATCTGGTAATTTTTTTATTTTTAATCTTGTTATCAATTTACACTTTAACCAAAGGGAATTCAAATTATGTTTGACACTGTTGGACATTACTAATATGCCCCTACTTCATTCATCTGCTTCAATTTTGTGACAGAAAATGTTTTTACGAATGGCCTACTCAACAAAAGTATTAAGTATTGAAACCCACTGAAATAAAGGTAAAATATTATCTTTCAGATTCTTGTGCTTGTGATTTTTTACCCCCTATCCATGAGATTATAAAAGGACAAAAGAGCAAATAAAAGCCATCTAGTTTAGTAAGATGACTGCCTTCACCTTGAATAGGGAGCAGTTTTACCAGTGAAGACCACATATCATGACCTGCATGACTGGACTGCATTGACCCCTCATGAGACTTCAGATCTTATCTCCATAGTAAGGCTAAAGAAGGCTGTAATCTCTTACACTGTGGCAAGCAGCTCTAGGCCCTACTCTGACCTCAGTGATGGTAGTGCTGGGGTAACGGTTGGACTTGATGATCTTAAAGGTCTTTTCCAACCTACTTGATTCTACATCTAACTGAGCATTACTTGGTAATAATTACTGTATTACCAAATAATTAACACTACATGTTATACATTTGTACAGGGGCTCTGTTTTAAGATGGTATCAGCTCAGTTAGGTGGGAGCAGAAAAGAGCACAAGGGCTTCAGGCAGCAATCAATTTGCCCGCACACAGAGACAGTGAAAAAGTTCCTCATTTTCCTCACCCTGTGACCACCTATGAAATCATTATGCTAAAAAGGAAGGAACAGGGCCTCAACTTGCAATTAATAACTCCAAAAAGAAGGGAATAAAAAAAAAAAAGGAAAAAAGAAAAAAGCAGAGAACAAGAATTTCGGCAGGGAATAACAGGGACAGGTGGACAAAACATGGGACAACAACAGGTCCTTTGCCAGGCAATAGCAAGCTTTTAGATGATGCGTGCTTCTTTTGCATCCCGTCAATAACCAAAACCAAAAAACCTTTCTTATCATAGATTCATGCTATGTCCCCACTCCAGCTGCTCATCTACTCCTGTTGGCCATATGTGTCAACATATGTCAACATGGAACACCAAGTCCTAAAAGAAAGAGACATAAACACCAAACCTACTTGTACCTAATAAGGATTAGCATGATACACCAAGGATGCCTGGGAACAGTGCACTGATCCATAGTAGGAGCATTAAGGGATAAGCCCTCAGACTTCAGGGGGATGATTCCAGACCTAGCAAAAACTTGAAATACAGCAAGATTTGCTTTTGTGATCAGTGGAATAATCTGAATCATTTGCATGGAAGGGAATAGCTACTTGGCTGAAGCAAGGTTAAGACTCCTGTTTAGTAATTTCAAATTCTGCAAGAGCATGTATAAAAGCTGAACAATCATTCCTGTCCCCCTCCACACCAGTATGATACTCTGTTACACCCATTTGTTTAAACCAGACAAAATACTATCTGTAATAAAACATTTCACTATTATAAAACTCAACTGCATTAACAGGGGAAATTTTTTGCACTTTGGCTTCTTCATCCATGGGCTAATGGGACAGGCACCATTTTTACTTCATCAATCATGTTCTATAGCTTGCAAGACCACGCACTTTGTATACTGCAGCCATGTAGTACTTCAGCTAAGCAGGCAGAGAGTTTCTTTACATGTTTATATTTTCCTGTATCAACACAGATATTGCTTCCTTCAAAAGAACATTTTCAGTTTGAGCCTAAAACTAAGGCTGTTAAAAGCACCCTTTAAACATAACGGAAACACTTCAACACAAAACATTACAGTATAAAATGTCTTTTTTTTTTGTTGTTTATTGTTTGGATGATTCACTGCTGAAGTGCCTGCAGTTAAAAACTACAGCAGGAAGAAAGTTAAAACTGCAGGCTTGTCTGTGGAAAGTCATGGAGAGATCCCCTGCTAGTGCTGGCTGAGCTGAAATGCCCACTTAGTGTGATGAAATGGCATGCAGAGATACTAGCTGGCATCCTGAAAAGTAGCACTGCTGTGTTTGCACGGCGTCACACCTCAGCTAAAAACCCTGCTTCCGGCGGTTCCAAGCCCAGAACTAAATCAGTCACAAACAGCTTTTGCTGCACCAAGTTGACGTAACCCAAGGAAGTTTCCACATTACATAAAATGGAAAGGCAAACAAAGGAAAAAAGTTCTTTCTTTCTTTTTTTATGGTCTCTAACTGAAATAAAGGCATCACTAGTAGTACAGCTAGGGAAATTTTGTTCTTGCAAAGTCAAAACAGTTTTGTATACTATCATTTTTTGACTGATGATTCAAGTGATTCAGTTGTCCCTTACCTTCATGTGTGATTTGAGATTGTCCTTGCGTGCACAGCGAAATGGACAGAGGGGACACTGATGACTTTTCAAGCCTGTATGAATCACCATGTGCCGTTTCCAGTAACTTTTCCTCTTGATAACCAAACCACAGATTGGACACTGGAATGGTTTTCCTCCTTCTTCTTCTGAGGCTTAGCAGAAGAGGGAAGAAAAAGAGAGGATCCTTTACAGCCACTTGTCGAATACTTTCCCCTTGTAAACATAATCAAGATACCATTTTTCAATGCTAGAACTTCATCTGCAAAGAGACACATCGGTTAAACAACAACATGTACCTGAAATTTCAGTGTGTGTGTGTGTCTATGTGTGTCCCCTCTGCATATCCCTTTTCCCCTTAATCTAGTTATTCTCCCTCTAAGAAAGGTCACCATAATTTGTAAAGGTTAATGTCCAAAACATCCTTTGGCTAATCAGGAGGGGATGCTACTCTATCTCACCTGGTCCTAATGATCCTTATAATTTAACTAAACTGAGATGGATGTCTCTCATAATCATCACTTGGCAGCTTCATTTTCTATCAAAGGCTGGTTATAGCAGGGTATGGAAAATATGCTTAACTGTCAAAAAATGATCCATTTCTACATCTGATGGTTAGCCAGCAGAGGAGTGGGATATAAAGCACAGAACAATCCACAACTTAACTGAAAAACATGCTGGTATTGTATATCAGATATGCTACAGAAATGAATGACTTCAGAACCCCTGCTGTTGAAATCGTTTAGTTATGGATCAAGCAAATACTGTTGCAACTTCAGTCATCAGGGTCTTCAGGTCATGGGTTTTCTTCTGCTCCTCTAGTTGCCAGGGCTTGAAACCTACTGCCTTCCTAAAATGTTTGCACTCGGCTTTACTGCCCAATTTACCTAAAATATGAAAAGGACTTGATGGCATTTATCAGGCAAGTGTGGTTAATGTCATTAAGTGTGGAACCACTGCAACGTTGAAGGACAGAGAAACCCTTGCTGCTGACTATATACACAACTAACTATCTAGTCATTCTCCCACCACAATTTCCTCTGCTTATTGTAAAGAAAGGCCTAGTGTTACAGGGAAACTGGAAGCCTTTTACTCACTGTGAAAGACTATTTCCGAATATCCAGAACTCAGCAATGTGCATCCTGCTATTTAGAAATTCTCTCAGAATTTCTAATCTCATTATTATCAGTTACTTCCTACTGATAAGGATACAGCAAACATTAAATTCCCTTGATGAGAAACTAAGTGATAAAAACCTCCCGAAAGATTTGTCATATCCTAAAATCTAATTCTTGCTATTAGGTAGGAAACAAAAACACTGTAATCCAATGGATTAGGCAATCATTACGTAAGTACAAAAAAGGATACATTGTCAAAGCATGCACTTCTGCAAGCTCAGAAATTCTCATCATGAAATATTCTATCACATTCAACATATTATCGAATTGTTCCACTCTCTGCACCTCTAAAGAGTACGCCAACACCAATGATAAAATTGCTTGTGTTTCAGTTTTTAAGTATCTTTACTTACTTCTTCACACAAGGCAGCAGAAAGACAAACCGCGGGAAAAAAAATGCTTTAAGTAGCATTTCTACCTTCATTTCTTTTCTTTCTATCTAGCTTTTCTCTAGCCTCTGGCTATCACCACAAAGGATGCAGAAAAGAAATGTGTAACAAGCTATTACCTGTTTTCCACCCTGATAAAAATAAAACTGCAAACAAGATGGATCAATAGTAATTTAGCACATTACAAAATATGTAAAGAATTTGACTGAATGCATGTGACTTCACCAGTAACAATGACAGTGGTACACAGGAATTATGTCAATGTTCTCCAAAGCTGAACCATGTTAGCCCTTTACTATACTACAGACCCCAACACTAAGAAAGAAAATCATGGGCTTCAGCATTTCTTCATTTATATTGATGTCTATTTTATGTCACATGGTGTCAATTAGTTGGAAAGAAATTACTGCAGTGAGGAGTGAATCAGCCAGTGCTTCCCAGAGAAACTTCAGGAACAAAATTGCAAGCATCACAGGCAAAAAGTTACACCAAGCCAGCATTCAGTCAGTAAAAGGGTCTGCCATGCACACTTCTTAAAGAATTTTATCAGAGATTCCCGGCTACCTCTTAAATTTCATCCCAAGCACATAAGCATTTTATAAATTGGCAATATTAACAGATTGATATAAAAATCAGTCTTCTCTGGACCACTTTACTATAACCTATGCAAGTAATGATTAGGTCCACCAAACCTGACATGCAGTTTCAGAGGTGGCTACGCTCTGATAAGCCGTGGCTCCAGCTTCTTGCCTGAAATAATTCTGAGCAAATATTCTGAGCAACACTGTGGACAGAAGAGCAGCAGACACACTCCTGTAATTAACTTATTCCTCTCCAAATAGCCTACACCTTTGCTGTTCTTTACTTGTCCACATATAATTAATCTGAGTATTGATCTCATAAGCAAAGCTAGATGTTGCTGGTGGGTAAGTGAATCAGGCTCGTAACAACAAAGCAAACTCACCAGTGTCTTCAAAGTTTAGAGGGTGAGAGAGGACCTCCCCTCCCCACCTCTCAAGCTACACCTACTGGGAATAGGTGTATCACTCTTGGAACAAGACAAAAAAATTATGGCTCAAGAAGCAATCACACAGACACAAAAATGAAAAACTGTTTTTTGCTTTTAGTGTTGTAAGGTTGTAGGCGCAAAAGGAATCAGGAACACATGACATTCACTTCCATGGCAAATACACACATGCAGCTGCTCTACTCAACATGTACAGAAGTGAAGTCTTCAATCAAAGGTCACTGAACAGCGACCTCTTTTTTGCAAGCTGCACTTCTGCACAGCTGAAGGGACCAAGAAGTCCAGCTTTCCATAATAAACATCCAGATATGCTAACCAACAGCTTGCTTTTTAGTTTCAGACATTTAATTATTTAGAAAGGAAAAACTTAGTAGCATATCAGAAAATGGTCTTAAAGAACTTTTGTTATGAACATTACATTATAAAGTTTGCTTGGATGCCAAATGGCATTGGCTCATGAACTGAAAGAAAACACCCTTCCTCTTGGGGTACTAGTACCATATATTACAAAAAATGAACAGTTATTCCTTGTTTACTAAGGACCTGAGGCAGTCAGCCCTCATTGTTATGTTTTAGCAGCACAGTATGCTTAGGTCTTCAGCAAAGAGAGTATTTGCTAGGAATTTGCTGCATCAGAGCTAGTGTATAAATTGCCAGTACTACCAGCACACTTGCAGTCTGGTACAGAGCACTCTCGTTGTATAAGCTGTATAGAGAAATCTCACAATTTGTTGGTCAAACACAGAACCTAGATTTTACTACAACTATCTACTTTTTCCACAGTAAAAACTTATGATGGGCACAGCTTTTAATCCCACAGGAAATAAACTAATAACTTCCGATAAATTTTAACCTTATTTCCTATATGTTGCTGTTTTTCTCATATGAAGGCCAGTCTTCACAGGGAAAGTTACATTAAATTAATGCCCACAGTCACACTGGTGTAGTCAGTGTGGGTACTTCTATTCCCACACAAAAGGACCTTTCTCTTCATTTAGGTTATGTTACTCCAAAAAAGACTTCATCTAAACTAATGAAAACCTTGGGCCAGACCCAAGCCAGGAACAGTTTGCGCCTTCAACTGTCTTAGCAAAACACACCAGCAAAGCATTTGTAGAACACGTAACTCAGAGCAAAACACTGGTACCAGCTGCAACTCATCACATCCCTACCTCTCCTCTTCCAAGGGAGGAATAAGCATCTCTGTCTATCCAGTAGCTTCTGCACTGGAAGTTTTTACCAAGCACTGCACAGGAACAGATCAGACCTTATAACATCCCTAAACAAAAATGTTAAGTCAGAAAGATGGCATTGCAATGACGCAACGTCCATGTCAGTTTCATGTCTATATGCTGGCTTGCTACACCTGTGCAGTCAAGCTAGTATTACTGATAAACTCTGTCTGACAAAGCTCCAACACACTGAACCACTTTGTGCATCATGTGAAGATAGGTAACATGCTTCCTTCCCCTGCGCAGCAGAAAGCCGCTCCAGGGAGAACACTGACAACACCTGAAGCTGAATGTTTTACCTGAAATACGAATACATGATGTGATCTTTCTGTAGAAAGAGATGAAAGAAACCTTATTTTTCCTTATTTTGAGGGTAGATCATTGAAATTTCCCTGCATGGCTTGCCAGTTCTTGAAAGCTTTTGTTACCAAAACTGTTTCTTCTTATTCCCTGCAAGCCAAATTCCTTGATTGCCAACAGCTGGAATTGGTGAAGGGAAGTCAGAAGTACAAAATGGTTCTTGTTGAAGAAATTAGAAAATGCAGTTTGCCTTTTTTTTTTTTTAATTTTGAATTTTTTTTTTCTTTTTAAAAAGAGGATGAAGGGCTGTAAAATACAGAACTGCTGCAAAAAAAAAATAAATTAATGAAAAGTGGCAACATAATAATATACTCTGGTAAATAAGGACAGGGTAGTAAGCCATTATACAAAAGTCTATTTGTGACAGAGACAGCAGGAGGGAGAATTCTCCCTTGTCCAGTATTTCAAAAGCACTAGTTTTGTACATGCCCACTGTTACCATGAGCTCCCTTACACAGACTATTTGATCTTCTCCATTAAATATTTTTGTGGACTTACTCTGAACTTGGTAAGAGGGGAAAACACCACTGTATGGAATAAGAAAAAAAGTACTGAGCTATACACTTACATCTTTCAGATATGGAAACATTTCTGACAGTCCGGTCTTCAAGCGGTATTTTAAACAGCTTTTCTATTATTTACCTAAAGTACGTATTTCTTATTCTCATAATACATGGAATCGAACTAAATGCAGGCCCACTGGAGATACATTATACAAGCCTATAGGAAAGCATACATTCTGTGTAGTGGCTCAAACTATATCCATACCTGTAGTAGTGGGTTTGGATGCTCTTCCCTTAGGGACTGGCAGTAACAATAATTCCAAAGACTGTGGTGGAGTTGCTTTCTCTTGCTTCATCTCTGAAAGCTGCAGGGGATCCTCAGCAACCAGTGATTTCTTCTTCTCAGCCAACAGGGTGCCTGCAGCCCTTGCAGCAACCTCCTTGAGAAGGGCAGCTGAAGAGGTCATGGAAGCCAGAGAAAGGAAAGAACTAGCTGGAGGCGGATGCTCCTGCCCAGGAGTCATGCTTCTTTCACTCACTTTCTTAGACAAAGCTGCTAAAGTGGAGCTGGCTGACTGAGAACTAAAAGGTGAGGAAAAGGATTCAAATCTTAGAGTGTCATCAGTCCTTGAAAGAGATTTGTCCTGCAGAACAGCATTGGCTGCGGCTTTCAGTTTCAGGATAGCTGAATCAGGGGACAAACCACAGGTGGTGGCTGAATTTGGCAACCACTTACCTTGATTCCATATAAAGTGACTACTTGTATTGTATTGGTCACTTTGTTCCTGTTTCTCAGCAAGCTTTCTGGCAAGAACACTTAGCTGCTGGGCATGATGAGCAGGTGGAGAGAAGGAAAGGTTTGAGCCAAGATTTACAGGGGACTCAACTCTGCCATTGACAGTAACAGCAGCATCCAGCTTGAGGGAGCCAGCCTCCAGCAGCCGCCTCAGGTTACTACTCAGTGGCTTATTTGGACCAGGAGGTTCTTCTTCACAGACAGATGACACATCAGGAGAAAGGTGCTCTTTGCTCTGTAGTGTGTCTCTTAGTGCCTCATTTTCAATGGATCCCAGCTCCACTGTGTTGCTGCTAGGAGTTGCACTTCCCAAAGAAGTATCTGGGGAAGTGGACTGCTCTTGGATCCTGTCCTCAAGCGACAACTTAAAGTTCTCCTGGACTTCTCCATATGATGCCTCTGAAGGAGTTTCTGAAGAATTTCCAAACCAGCGTTCTTCTTCACTGAATTCACCTTCCACTTCTTCCGGTCTGGCACCATCTGTGTGGAACCAAGAACAACAGCATTATTACCAAATATGTGTAAAATAACTTCTTAACATGAAGTACGCCTGGTCTCTACATGACCCTCCAGAGCAGACACTTAACATCTCCCAGAGGTGCATGGATTTGGCATTAGCCTGGACTGAGTGAGCAGGAAAATACTTTTTATTAAGTCTTTCTTTGAAGACAAGATCGTGACAAGCCTGTCACCTTTCAGTCAGTGTAACTAAACCTGGTAAAATTGCAACAATACAAATACACACCGTACATATTCATGTATTGAAAATATTTAATTATTGGTATAGTCTGTATATCCTGCTATTATAAACTCCATGGTATAAAGTAAGGATTAAATGGGCCCAGAAATGAGTGGATACTCATGTCTTTGTACAGCTACGACAGGTGTGCCTTCAAAAGCCAATCAGCTATGTAGCTACTCAAAGTATCTTCTTCCAATTACTTTAAATCTCAGCCCAATCCTGCAGTGACCCCTATCTAAAATAGAATAAAATTTTTACCGTCAATACACAATTCATTCCTAAACAGCTGAAACGACTAATACATGAATGTAGGCTAAAGCTCTCATCTCTCCAACAGCTTAAGAAGGAATATCAGACATACAGAACTAGTATTTGTCGTTTTGTCTTCTTAATAGACACCTCTTGCTTATTATTTGCTTGTCACTCTCCGTTAATGTTGAAGTTTTAAAGACCACCCTAAACTGAACTTAGTTTAGCAGAAAAGGGGAAAAAAAAAAAGAGAGAAAAGAAAAGAAAAAAAAAAGCATTGGTCTCAGTTACATTTCTTCCTCTTCGGTAACTGCAACACATCTAGTCTCTCCTGAGACCTAACTGACAGTGCTTAAAGCACTGTGACCCTGGATTGCTCTTCTTCCTGATAGGTATTCAAAGTCATACAGACATGACCAAGACTTTTTCTGCAGCTCTTACTGGCCAATCAGAATGTGTTTAAGAACAACAGCAATGCCAGAATGAAATTCAGGTTATCTTCTTTTGCCAGTGTCTCAAGCTACAAAAGAATCTTTGTAATCATACTAGAGGAAAACAAAAGGATTTAATATAACCCTCCACTGACATCCTGAAATAAGACTGCATGATATGTACTGCACCTACAATCATGTTTTATTCCCAGATTCCCTATTTAACTCCAGTAAATTGCAAAAGTTGGAGAGAAGTTGATGAATAAAAACTTAGATTTATATTATTGCTTTGATCCAATGAATTTATGGAGGAAAACCCCAGCCAAATATATCATGAGTTGAGAGATACCAACATACACTCTGAAAGCAAAGATTTTTTTTAATGTTATACAGAATATAGGCAATAGTCTCTCACAGTAAGTTCCTTTTACTCAAAACCCTTTAGAAAAAAAATCACCTGTTTGAAGAGCCCACAATAAAACCATCTAGTTACCTTAGATTAGTAATTCAAGCAGAAGAGGGCTAGCATCTTTCCTATTCAAAACAAACAAAGCACTTACCTAAAATTATTCTGACATTAAACAAGTTAACATCACAGACACAGAAAGATTAATAATAATATGCACATAAAGGCCAATAAAATGCACATTCAAATCAAGAAGACAGATGCTAATCAGTTGAACCAGCACTTACGCAGGTTAAAGGAGAAATGAACACATTCTTTCTTCACCCTGTGCACATTAAAAACTAACTTGAGTCATGCCTGTACAGTTGGGAGCACTCAGATATTTGTCTACTCATCCCAGATGCAAGCAAGTTCTGAACTGGAAGCCAAAATAAGCATCTTACTGGCACCTTCCCAGTACACCGATACACCAAGAGCAGGGCACATCCTCTGGGACACGGCCTACAGTTGGCACCACTACACAGCTTCTGAACCAGAGCTAGCCTACCACTCACATCATATGTTTGCTTACAACTGACTGTTAAAACAACCCCTCCTTCCCTCCCCCCTTCAAACCCTACTCTCTTTGTGTCTCTGCTCCCCATTCATAAATAGGGAAGAATAATTGTGTCTTCCTTCACTCAGAAAGCCATCCAAAATTTAGTTTGAGAGATATTTAAGCATAAATGGTCACAAAAGAAAGTGGGTTTCTCTTTTAGAGAAACCTCCAGCTTACTAAACGCCCAACCTTTTCTGTTCCTTGTCATGTACCTCAATTTATTAACACTGATATAATAAATTTTAAATGTTATACACAATACGAGCAATAGCCTCTCACAGTAAGTTCCTTTTACTCAAAACCCTTTAGAAAAAAATTCACCAATTTCTTCTAGTTGTAATGAGCCTGTAAATACCAGTTAGATAACACTGTTTTACAAATCTCTTCATCTTGTTCATCCTATTTGCAACAGAAATTAATTCTCCATTCTCACCTGCACCAGTTTTTGCTTTAACCATAAAAGTAATGTCCCACATATATTTTCACTCTCTCTCCCTCCTTTCTAAAGCTGACATCTGAAGGAACACTTACAGTAGCTAAGGAACAGGACACCAGTATTTGGAGTTGACGGTAAGGATGGAGAAAAGGAATTACATCTGCTATGGCACAGAGGTACAGGTGTACAACTACACTATGCCTGTGACCAAAAAAATAAGGTGGCAATAGCAGGAAAGATAGGAACAGGACACGGATTGCCTTTTCTTTTTGCAGACATGCATAATCTCCATTGGTCTTGCCTATACGAAGACCAGCCACCAATATTTTATTGACAGGGAGCAGCAGGAATGCAGTACCCTTCATTTAAAGGTTTGCTACCAAGGCCAAAATTTCCCTTCTCTTTGGGTAATGCAGTGAGAGCTCCCCCTCATGCTGCTAATCTACCTACAACCACCCAATCGCACTCAAATCTCCAAGTGGTCTTCTTAACAAAGCGCAAATTTCGTTTGCAGCATCTCTACCCCGAAAGTCAGATGGATTTTTTTTTCTTCCTACCAGTACATTTTCATTCTGTACCCAGAAACCAGACCTCTAACTGCTGACACAGTTCTAATTTTCCTCTTCTCAGTAATTCCCTCAGTTGCTGCAGTATCAAGCCCACTGTATTTTCAGGATGTAAGGTTAATTCTGAAAAAGCCAGCATCATGAGCTCAGTCAAACCTTCTTTTAAACAGCAGTGAACTGGTTTAGAAGCATAACAGTGAAGCTGGCAATTTAATTTCTAAGCAAAGTTGCCATTTGAGGCCTTCAGGGCAGGATTTTAACTCACATTGATTTGAGAGCCTGTGAGTCTGAATGAGCTTGAGAACTCCAGGAGAAATCAGCCCAATCCACCAACCTTCCTCTGATTTCAAATTGATTAAAAAACTTCCCTCAGAACTCAAAGGGTTTATGGGACACACAGACCAAAGCTTAAACAGGAGCCAACCTTCATGTGCCTGTTAAGAAACATCAGCTGTATTTCACATCTCTGTCAAAAGATCTGTATGATATGCTTTCTTTTCTCTTTCAATATAGCTAATGAGCTCCAGTCAGAACTCCCTAAATGCTAGGACAGGATGCCACATTTAAATTTCTCCTCTCTACCGTAAAGATACTATAGTTTGTTATTACAGAATTACTTACGAACATTAAGCTACTGGCATGTCTTTTCTACTGCAGCCTGAAATGCTAAACATGGGTAACAAACAACATGGAAGCTGCAAAGTAGGAAAAGGTAACTTCAGAGTTAGAGGCATATTCTGACTAACTTAATTTGTAACAAGACCTGGCTGGGAATCTCACCAACTTCTACCCCTAGTAAGATTACCTCTTCTCAACATGACTGAAGAGCTAAGACCTGTCAGTGCTTCTCCTGCCTGATTCCCATGGCAGTTCTGGAAGGAAAACCACTTCCGCAACTATTTGCCACTGGCAGAGGCTGGCGGAAGTTATAGGTGTCCTGCATGCTTTGGGACTACCTCATCACACAGCACCCAGGGGTCTCACACAGGTACTTCCCGCTCCTGTTAGCAATGACAAAAAGCATCAAAGTGCTCTTGGGTGACTGCTACCACTGATGTCCAATATCAAGCCCAATATTAAAAAATCTCTGGCAAAGCCACAAACGTGCAGAAGCACTGCCTAAAGAAGTGCCAGATTCCCTCACTCACCCATTCATCTGTTTATTTTCAAATATGGAGAAGCTCTGACCCTAATATCAATAGAAATGTAAATATTAATGTGCCCTAATTACTTATATCTGGAAACTGAAAAAGGCAAACAAGTTTGTTGACTTATATACTGAGCCATGCAATTCAAATGCTGGAAACTTTAACTTTACCCTAAGTAATGCGCACATACTGTTCCTGAAAGTGGCAAGCATGAGAGGATCCACAGTTCCACTTTGCACGACTTGGTGTGGAGAAATCTGAATGTACCAGGCTACGCCTAGAAACAGTTTGTGCAGCACATAGGAGAGTCTTCAGGTTGTGTCACTGAGCAACAGACAATGAAAATATGATTGAAAGAACACCATTTGGACCACCAGAGAGAAGTGAGAAGAGGCTACAGCTAAGGAAACCACCCCAAAGAGGCTGAATTTTCATGGTAAGGGGGACAAAATTTCACTTTGCTCATACAGAGCAATAATTAAAGAACTTCAATACAGAATTAACACTGCAAATCTTTATGCTACAGTGATATAAAACATATGGAAATTGTAATTATGCAATTACAGAATTAAAATTAAAGCAAATATAAAAGTAGGTAGAAGTCAAATAATTTCATAGAAATGCACACAGGAAAATTGATAATAAATAAGGTAAGATTGCCTAACTTCAGCAGCTATATTTCAAGAAAAATCTGGGAATCTATAGGATCAGGATATAAAGGGACAGGAGAGCCAAACTTCATTTTTATTACATTGCTATCAAATATGTTGATCTATACAAGGATTTCAGATATGATTGTTAAGTTTGTGTCAATCTGAATAAAGTACCATTGCATTTTCTGGCCAGCTGGCACACCCAGGTCATCTTTCTAATTTGCTGCCCTAACAGCTGTAACACCAACAATAAACCATTCTCTGTATTATCTTATACTGAACACTATACCTAGGCCTACAGAAAGAGCTAGAATCGATAGGTCTACACTAGGGAACTGAGGAGCTCTGCAAAGATACCTAAAGAATTTAAAAGGATGCATTAAACTTAAATGATGCAGTAGCCATCCACAAAGAGTTCTGAGGAAACGCAGACTGACTCAGATGAGCAATCAGTTCAAGGCCAAGGCAGATGCGTCAAAAATAAGGCAGAGACAACACCTGAGCAACCTAGAACTTAGCCTCAGGAGACTTTTATCAAGAATGGCAAGCAAAGGGGAGTGAAGAGAGAGAAACAGCAGCTGACAATCAGGAAGGCATGGATAACTGTAAAGGCATTTAACTACTCACAGACAAGGAAGAGGTGAGACAGATAGTAAATTGGGGTGCATATGCTTGGCCTCCAGGACAGCTTCCCATGTTCTACTCCCTCCCATCCACTCTTTTAGAACCCTCAAATAAGAATTAGGGATCAGGCCACAGGCCAAAATTCGCTCTTCTGGCAGCCCATTTCAGAATACCCTCTTTTTAGAGGAGCTGTAACACACGCTCCATCAGCATCATATCCAAATAAGAGGAGTTTCCCATCAGATGATGACTGCATATTCAAGAAGGGAACACAGGCCCATAATGTCTATATCTCAGCTCTCTGACAGTCAGCCAATTTATGCCCTTTTGAACCATAATATAAAAGGATGCTCACTTCCTTCCGCCAAACCCAGTAAGAACCCCGGCATGGAAACCTTGAGATTTACCTGAGACTGGCTGCTAGCCACCCTGGGCGGAACAGTTTTAGTGGAACCAGGAAAGCAGAAGCCATTCTGGAGAAGCTCCAGGATGAAATTAAAGAGAGGAACTTGAAGTCCTACCTGCAACTGGCAACATTCAGTGAGAACTATCAGCCACAAAAGCGCCACATCAGAATCTAGCGCAGACCAGATAATACAGAGGAGAAAAGAATGAAGGAGCTACAGTCTCAATACAGTAGATACCTTAGGCGAACTATGTACACTGTGTAAGCGCATCATTTTAGCAATGGTAAAAAATAATTACAGTAAAAATAAAAATAATTACTTGCTAATACCATATGACTTTCTGACTCATGTTGTCTCTGGGTGTCAGCTTCACATAATGCCTTGTTGATTTCACAACCAGGTACTATAGAAAGCAGCATGCACAGGCCTAAAAACAGCAGTCATATCTGGGAAGTCTATTCTGTGGTATCCTATATAAACTGCTCAGTCTAGCTACCTAGAAGCTAACCCTTTTGTATGCAGGCTGGTTTTTAAGCATTTAAAATAAAAGAGAGTGACTGTCATTTATTCAGGCTGAACAACTTCTGTTGGCTCCCACACCCACCAAAACACATGGATGCGTGCGCTGTAGGACTACCTCAAAGAACTAGGTGCGCTGTGCACTGACACCCCACAGGCTCCACCTCTAAAAACCACTTACAGCCACATCTGATTAGACTGTATATTCCCAAAAGAATGCCTGCAAGAAAATAACGATTTTAATAATGACACAAAATCCTGCCTTAACGCCTTTTATTATGCCAAGAGCAGCAAATAAAACTTAAAAGTCACAATTACATAAATGGTCATGTGCTAGAGCGACCTCAGTCCCCTGTTTTCCCTTCATGATTTCTGTGACCTATAATAGGTAAGCAGCACAGGATGTCACTGTCCTCTTTGAATGGAATTTCTGGCTCATTCTCTTATCAACGGGATGATTATTCAACTCTTGACCTCATCACAAAATGGTTTAGCATGGTTGCTGGCGCTTGAACCAAATTTCTCTACTGCAGGCTGACCTAGAGAGAGCAGCACAGCTGCAAGAAGGAACTGCCAAAAAGCCATAGCTCTTCTGTTCTGTCCTTTTCCACTGTATTTAAGATGTGTAAAAATACTCACACAATTAGAAAGGAAAAGAAGCCCTAGGTAGGACTCTCCATTTTACCTCCACACCTTCTAAAATAATGATTTTCCTAACTGGAGGGAAGGAGGAGAGGGGAAGAGAAAGAAAGGCACAGCTTTTAAAGACAAGGCATATATCCTCTACTTTTATCCCTAACAAAGTGACTTTGAAAAAACTGACTTACAAGAAAATCACAGAATATTCACCTAGCAATTTCTCCAGTACTGCTTTCTTTTAAAAAGGGCTCCAAGACAAACAAGATTAGATTGCAGTAAATGGAACTCTTCAAGATGCTTTGCCCATATGCACCAACAACTGTGAATGTGCCTAAGAACCACACATTCAGGTTTGCCAACTGCTAGACAACCACAGAAGTTAAAACAGCATGTACAACACCTCAGTTTTCTCTCAAAGGCAGAATCCAGGTGTGATGGACTCTTCCAAGGAAGAAGGGAAGCAGCATGAATTACTGAACAAGCTTCCCACAGGCGACACAAAACTGCCTTTACTTCCTGTCCGTCAAAAGAGAAGAATTTTGTGGTAGATGGGAAACAGGGTCAGTGGTATTTTATTTTCAGCAACAAGCCCCAGGGCAAGTGTGTCAAGCAGGTTTCATTACCTGCCAAAAAGATCCTTCTTTTACTAGCTAAGTATCTATGGAAGAGGACAGAAACCATGGTTTCTCCTGAGGTGAGCTGTCACTATTTGATGAAGGTTCTCACACCTCTTGACAAATCACAAGACAGGATCTCATAGTGACAACAAGTCTGATCTCCCCCGAAACAAGCCCTTCAAAATATAACTCTTAGTAGGATGGTTGTTTGACATCTTGCCTCCAAGAAAGATTACTATTCTTCTGTTCTTGGCACGAGGTTCTAGCTTATTAGCTGTAGGATCGGTCTTTGAAGAGCGTTGCTTCCACTTGGACTCGGTGATTTTAAGCACGAAACGAACAGGCACTGCCTTAGAGTGCAGTCAGAAAACACTGTTAAGGTGACAAAAAGCACAAAACCAAAAGAAATGGTGGCACTGTACACACACACACACACACACACACAGAGCCCTTACATTTGCTCTGTTGTTTGACTACTTGGTGAGCCAATTTAAACTCACTGATCTGGCAGAAAATAACTGTGTGAAGAAATCAGAACAAAACTGATGCAAAGGAGGCAGGAATGGGGAAGCAGGAGAAGGAGTCAACAATCTGAGCCACCTATCATAGAATCATAGAATAGTTAGGGTTGGAAAGGATCTTAAGATCATCTAGTTTCAACCCCCTTGCGACGGGCAGGGACACCTCCCACTAAACCATGCCACCCAAGGCTCTGTCCAACCTGGCCTCGAACACCGCCAGGGATGGAGCATTCACAACTTCCCTGGGCAACCCATTCCAGTGCCTCACCACCCTTACAGTAAAGAATTTCTTCCTTATTCAATCTCCTGAGGCCTTCTGGGGTGCAAAGTAAATAACGTCTTGTCAACAGAAAACACCAGAAGATTCTCCCTCCCACCCCAAACCCCAGCAATGTTTTATACTTCTCAGGGAAGAGCTGGTCCATGCAGTCAGGATGGCCATAACAGTCAATATCATGCAGGATGCTTCAGAAGCCTTATCTGGGACATCTGCAGCTGGGTTGGCCACCACAGACTCTTCTGATACTAATTAAAAAAGCTTCTTCTCTAAAATTGGTTGGCAGCATCTTCCTGGGAGAAGAAGTCCTAAAGACCCACACAGAAATAATATCTTAACAGTGAGGACCGGTAATCAGCAACCAAGAAAAGCAGGTGGGCAGGGCAGTATGTCTTACAATGTAATACATATGTAAAACCATGTAACATATATAGTACACACATATATAGTATATGTGTATAATAATATATGTATAATATTTGTCTCACTGCAATTTAGAATTACTTTGTTCTAGCTGGATTCTGCCACTACTTCAGGCCCAGTGAGCTGAAGTACTTGAGGTGTGTGCATGAATACATATGGCCTTAGAGGAGGGGAATATTTATGAAGACCATTTCTCAAGCAGTATGCCACAAAAGAGCCTCCTACACAAAAAGCTTTCATCAGCTGACTTGACCAATACCTAGAACTCCTGGAGAGAAGGCAGACAAAGACAGCTGATTTTTATGATTGAGGTTTTCAGAAGACACAAATATTTCTGCAGAGAGCTTACGCTGCAAAGGCTAGCTAGTATCCCCAAGACAGATTCATAAAGCACACAAAGTGTCAGTATAACAGTTGAAAAACATGTTCCTTACAAAACATATTTTATGGTACCAATGTAACACTTCTTGTAACACTTTTATGGAGACTGAGCAGAATACCACCGCCAGCCTTATTGAAAGTTTCTTCCACAGATCCTCATGAACATCCTACAACAGCCTATAGTTGAGTTTGGGCACACATTTCATAAAGCACAAGATAGTGATCAGAATGATTTATAAACTAAAGGAATATGGCCAACTGAAAACCTGAAGTTGGTACATTAACATATCAAAGGAATACACCTCTTTTGCGTGATGAAAACAGATAATATGATAAACCATTTGCTATAAAAACAAACACACTTTTATGCAGCAACTTCTGAGCCAGATTCAAGTCCCTTATCAAGAATTTCAGGCTTCCTTGGGTCTTTTAAAACCAGCTATGATAACAGATTAAGACTCTGATAGAGCATTATAAATTTGAGGACAAACTAAATATGCAGGAGATCAACTGTTATTCCCACAGCTCTATTTGAAATGGGAATCAGCTTTTAAAATCTTTGATGGTTCAAGTGGTCTATGCGCAAGCCTGCCCAGGGACACTCCTTGCAAGTGGAGTGGTAGTGTATCATTTACATCAGTGCACATTTCCCATTGTGGACTTACACACATGTTAAGTTCAGTACAGTGATCAGAAATCCTACCCTTTTTTAGTTATAAGGAAATTTAAGAACGCTTTAAAATTATTCCTAGTTAGCTAAAACTCATTTGTCTTGTTTGCTTTGTTCTAGATTGTGTCTACGGCAATAGACTGTTGCAGTGAGAAACTATTAAATACCAAAAGGTAACAGGATGCTGGCACCTCCAAAATAAGAAGAGTTAAACATTATTCTCCAGACTTCTATTATCCTTGGTATATAGAGTCAAAACCTATCAGCCTACTTCAAAAAGGAAGGAAAATACTTCAAGATTTCCCATCATGGCTCTTCATCAGAAATGAGCCCCCAAACAATTCTATCAAAACATTTAGAAAAGCTGGCTAAACCAGATCATCTCCATATGAGGGAACTTAGTTTCCAATTTACACCAAAATATTCTGGGAGATAATCTCATGAATGCCAAATGGTCAATACAGGAATCCATAATATTTTTAAGCCATCCTTGAATGACAGTTAACTTCATAAATGAGAAGAGATTTTATTCCTTTGGCAGGTCATTAATGAAATCTTTGAAACATTGCTTATGGAACAGAGAACTAGTGTCTCTGTTAGGAAATTCTAAGCAGAAACACAAAACTGCCTTATCTTAAACACAATCTATCTGCAAATCAGAGGCTCAGTTACTCATTTCCAAATTGCTACTTGTTTTGTAGTAGCTAGATTCTAGGTCATAGTCTTCTATTGCATATTTGAGATTGAAGACATCAAAATACAGAATTATTATTTTTTTTCTGATGAGATCTCAAGCTGCACTCATCCCTGACTTCCAAAAGAAAAAGATACAGAAGGAAGGAAAACCCTAGTCAGACTAGGCTATCACTACGAGTTCCAGCAATGAAGTAACTCAGCACTCCTATCATCATACATTTCTGCTTAGGTATTATGCAAGACAAGATCAATTCACTTGGACAATTCCGCTTGAGAAAACAGATAGATCATACTATGATATTAAGATATCTAAAAGAAAAAAAAAAAAAAGAAGGCAGAATAACCACCTCAGTTCCTTATACCTTTCACCCCTTAAAAAGCAATGGATTTCAAGAAAGGAGGTGGGCACACGTCCATGATCATGGAACTGGACAAAAATCTTTGCCTTGAACACCTCAGGTACAACCAGCAGAATTTCTGCATACCTTGAAATGTTTTTTGGTGCTGTGATAATCAGTCTCCAAGACAAAGACTAAGCATAAGACACGGTTTAGAGAATCTATCTGCTGACTGTGTGGCTCAAGGCATTTTAAAGTGACTCTGTTCTTTTCGGCTGTCAGTGGCATCCACAAGGCTTTGGCAAACACCAGAAGAAAACTGGAAGAAGCACCCTTTATGGTATAACTTTTACATAGCAAGAGCAATCCAAGAGATAAAGCTTCCACAGCAAAACTGAAGTAAGGTATTAAGCATAAATAGTAAATTTTCTTATACCACATTTTGTCTGATCTAGGTGCTAAAAAAAAAGGCAGGAAAGCTTTGCTTTCTACTCTTCATTTAACTTGGTAACAAAATTGGTGGTCCACTCAATTTTGCATACCAGTGTTCTCTGATTTTGAGCTACATCTGTAAACTGCTTGCTTTTACTCAGTGCCTTCATCAGCTAACAATTCATCTTAATCAAGGCCTGTACCTGACCTGCCACCTCCCCAGAACTGGCTGCAGTGACAGCTGTCTCAGCTCTTTACTGCAACAAAATGCATCTTCATTGCCTGAAATGCACTGCAAGCCTCAGCACAGTCACAACCCCCACAGTAAAAATTAGGCACAAGAATCCTCATGTTTTTCACAATTTACAGCAGTTAAGAATAAAGTGATCTGTTTATGCTATAGATTACCATAACACTGATTCACCCTCAATACGTGCAACTCGCTTTAGTATGGTTAGTCATTTAAAAACTGACAGGGTCATCACAGCAACATGATTTTAGTCACCCTTACAGTTGGAAAGGAAGCAGATGAGAAGTTGCAAGTGTCAATTCAGCTGGCAAAAGGGGCTGACTAAAGTGAAAAAAGTGTTCAAACATGCCACTTTGTTGCATACAAACAATTTGCAATAAAAATAAATACCTCCCTTATCACAACTGCAATTTAGCATTACGGACTGTGAAGAGCTGTAAGTTTAGAAAAAGTTCTCACATTACCTGGAAGACTAAAACTGACCTAAAAGCTCCAGGAAAAAAGTCATAAATCACCGATGTTCTGAGCTGTGCTGTGCAGAGCAAACCCAAACTTTCCTAGGGGACAAACCATTGACCAAAAGGCTAATCAAGGCACCAAAACCATACCAGCTGATTACCTGCTCCTTCACCCATTCATTTCAAGGAGTCACTCTCATGTGCTGTACACACCATACAGGAGCGTGCTCTTAAGCAATCCAGAGTAAATTTACCATAGCTACCACCATGCATCAGAAAAAATTGTCTGCTAAGGTTGATAAATCAGTCAATTACCCGCTTTCTTGACTTTTATTCCTGTGTAAATGTTTTCATCCTTACATTACCAGTACCAGTACCTATGAGATGATGATTTGTACACTGCCAAAACTATTTAAATTGCTAGCAAATCCTTAATTACTAAAAGCATGATTGCAACAGGGTTATTTACAAAAGATTTCAAAACACCAAAGCGATTGCTCCAGAAAATAAAGCTCCCTTTCTGTTACTGTCTGAGGTCACTGTCTACATGTTTACTGTTGCTCTGTGCATGACCCTCAGTGCCCCCTCAGCCCACCTGAATGTCATAGCAAGAGAACCTGCTGTCCCTCTATCAATAGCCCCTGCACAGCTGCACATATACAAAGGGAATGAAGCTCCCAATCACCCCTCAGCTCCTCCTATAAAGTCCCACACACTCCCTCAGCCCCTATAAAATAAAAATAAATTATGAACATACAGGGGAAGGTAAAGACAAGCAAATACTACTGAAGCACTGCAGTTACTGACTTCATCTTTAAAGCAGAGATGCTTTAAGCAGAGATGCTTTAGTGCCCCTGGTGGGAATCCAAAGAACAGTGCAATCCTTGCAGGTACTGGGAGAGTATGGGAAAACCCAGAAGGCCTTTGACCTTGCCAGTGAGATGATCTGGGCTCAAAATTATCCCAGATAAAATTCTCTTTTCCATACTTTCTCTCTCACTGGTAATAGCGAGAGACTTCCAGAAAAAAAAAAAAAGAAAAGAATCATAAAATGGTTTGGGTTGGAATGGACCTTAAAGCTCATCTAGTTCCAAGCCCCTGCCACAGGCAGGAACACCTTCCACTAGACCAGGTTGCTCAAAGCCCCAAAGCTAAACAAGTACTTCAGGTGAAAATGCATGATTATTACACACAAGCTGAAACCAATAGGATAATGATATATCATCCTTCTTCCTCTACACACAGAAGTTATTAAATATATAGGACTGTACAACAGATCTGTTTTCCTCTATCTCTTCAAAGGCATAGTCAATTTTTGCAACTAAGAAGTGAAAAACTCCCACCAGGGTTTGTACAGGGACAAGGTAATGTAAGCCCAGCATAGCCTTAATAATTGAAGGAACCTTCAGAAGGTTTCAGCAACACTTTAAAAACATACAGAACCTATCTAGTCATTTCATAAGCACATTTTCTATCTTCTTCCCTACTTACCTTGGTTCCTCCAAGGGACAACTGCTCTACAGATGCACAAGCTCAACTATTGGTACCCTGGTTGTCCTGAAAAACTGCAAAGTGCATCTTTCCTACAGGACATTTAATTAGATACAGGCTCTCTTTCAGGGTCACATGTGCCTAGGACACGAGGCTAACTCCATGGCTTGTACTCCTATGCACTATACAAAACCAACAAAGGTGAAGGAAACAGTATTTCCTTCTCTCTCATGCACTAGGCAATCCTTGAGAGCGCTGTCTGATGTCTAATCACTACCACAGAAAACAGAAGTTCAGGAGACACCCAGGCGAAAGAGTAATCAGAAGTCCTACAGAAGAACGTGGTATTTTTGATCTGCTTTCTTCATGACTACTGGCTCTAATTTTCCCCAACCAGGCCAAAAATGTCAGGGATTAAAAAAATGGCAACCTTCACTTTTCCTCTTCTCTCCAATGGATTAAAGGCATGCTATGTCTTCTCTTGAACCAGCTCCAAATAACTTCTCATTCTATTAACTTCTGAAACAGCCAGTAGTCTTCAGGGAGTGATACTGATAAAGCAGTGATATTACCAAAGTGAAAAATGAGTATTTCTCTACTTTCCTACCTTTCCTGACCAATGTTCTCTGGCTGGTCTAGAAAACTTACCATAAGTATTGACTGGCAAAGGGTGAAAAAAGAGAAGATTTATCAGTGATAAAAGCAGTGATTATACCACAAGTGGTTTTGGAGAAAAAGAAAACTAGTCCTCTTCAGTGTAGTAGCACTACACAGGAATTAAAGCCAAAAAAAAAGAGCTGTGAAGCTCTCCCAATAGGTGTGAAGAACCTCTAAAGATAACTTCCTGTTGAGCCACAGGAAAAAAGAAAAAAAAGGAACTCAAAAGAGCTGGAGATTTCATGTCTGTAAACTGTCCTGCCAAGGCTCCAAACTTCCCCAAAAACATCATACAACCCCAGCAGTTCTGTCATTGCAGTCCAGAACTCTTGGACCCAAAAACCATTCCAAGGAACACAGTTGTAACTTAACAGCACCAGTAAAAAGGCAAGAGAAAAACTTTTGTTTGCCAAAGGTACGTTTTCATCTCCTGAGCACAAAGTTAACCCAGCTAGCTTCTAAGGAAGAACACAGCTTCTCTCTCCATCTCTCTGCATCTTTATTGCTGCAGGAGGCTGGCTGCTCTTCATATAAAAAAAATCTGGAGCTTGAAAACTGTCAAAGAAGTGGTTGCATTTGCCTGCCTTGATGATATGATGTACTGTCGTACATTCTGACCTATGCTTACTTTGACTTTTTTGGTCAGTTCATTATTTCCTTCTCTGGGCCTAAATAAGACAGCTCAACTTGCCAACAGCCCCAGTGCCATTCTGGCAAAAGCAATTCATTCCACTTGATTCGGAAGAACTGCTACCACTATATAGTTAATAATTCAGACACTTCTGTTTAGTTTACATGCGGGGCCAGGTTCTCTCCTGTGTGACATGTATTTGGAAAAGGAGGAATAGAGCCTGCACAGCACTCCAATACCCCCTTGTGTTTTCTAACCTAGCCTCAGCCAGGAGACTGTCTTATCAACAGCAACTGGAAATGGCTGTTAACTAGCACTAAGTAGATCCAAGTGTGTTCCAGCTGTGGCTTCATCTCTGACCCTTTCCATCTCTGATTCACAGTCTATTCTAAGTTGCAGTGATGTGAAGGTGTATGAAACTACAGTATTATTTCTCTCCTAGGAACATCCCCATGCAATGAGAAGCCCCACCCGGGAAGGCCAAGGCAACCGCCATTACATTTGCACCACCCTAGCAGGCAAAGGAGAGGAAGGCTGTAAAGCTGGCCCATGGCTGATAATAAACATTAAGTCCTAGGTTAAAAATAATGTAAAGTGTAACTCAGTGAATTCATCTTAAATTATTGTAAATACTGAAGTTGGAAAGGTAGGGACAGCAAATACTGAAAACTTTCTTTCCCTTTTATTAACATACAGAAAGAGAAAACCCAGACTAACCACTCAAAACATCAACTCTTAGAATTTTAATATATGGAATTGCTGGTTTAGAACATATTTATGAAGGTTGTTCCAGTGATCATGAAGTAAAAGAAACAACAAAATCAACTAGAAACCTCTATGTCACCTTAATATGTTGTCTGCAACAAACAAAACATAGGAACCCTCAAATCAAGCTGCTACAGTGCCTTTAATTATCCCTATATCTCTATTGTGCTTACAACCTCTATTAAGGGGTCACAAGTGAAGGGAGGAGGAGCTCACAAACCATACATATGGCAATATACAACCACAGCAGGTGACATCAGACCAGCATACCTGCTTCAACAAAGATCTTTGGTTTTGACTAGTTTCTGTTTATTTTTGCTATATGCAGCTTCTCCTGCTCTATTTCTGGTAAATAATGTGATCCCAATTTACCATTTTACTCTGTCCCATTACTCACCTGAGATGCTTCATGCACATTTGCTTTGTGACTGGCTTGGAAACAAAAGGTTTAGGTTTCAGATATTTTAATTATTCTTTCCTGTAAGTGTCACAGGAATTTAGTTCCCTATAATTTTATTTCTTCCTCTCTCTCAAAGTCAGATTAAAACATAGCAAATTATATTCTCTATGTTTCTAATTCCTTCCACAAGGATGATATTATGGTACCGTATCTAAAGAAAGCTTCAAGAAGTATTTGTTTAGTCGTGCTGTGTTTGCTACCAAAGACATCTGCTTTTTCGGTCCCTGAGAGGATTGCTTGGGGTTAACAAGCAAAGCCAAATAGGAGAGGATTAGGAAGCTACTCATGGTGGTAGGCGAACACACAGAAGCGGACCTTTCCATGTGGAATACGTACTCCTCACTCCTAAATACAGTGTTTAAGGCACTGCCTCAGATTTCAACTTTAAGACAAGTCAGAGGTCATATAATTAATCTGGAAGCACTGAATAAAAGGTGGGCATTGCTCAAACCTTATCTTATTTTAAAGAGATTTAGGATTGTGTGCCAAGCTCTCAGTACAAGAAACTAATTCTATAGCTACTTAGGGCACAGACACAGCATAAACAGCAGCAACCTGCTTCTATATTCTGCCTAAAAATCTACGTAAAATTCAGATGCAGAGGAATAGCTAAAAGCTATAAAGAGGAAGTTTCATGTTCATGCCCATTCCACTGTCAGCTTTTCTGCTGAACAAACAAGTGTGACAATGGCAGTGTGATCTGATTTTATTTTTTCAAAGTGCATTTCTTGGCCGAAAACTCTGCAGGCTTTACCAACACTTTTTATGCAGGCCAGTAAATGCCTTCAATGACACCAACTCTTATTCTCATGACAGTACGTCTATACTAAATATCACAGTGCTATGAAGTGATATCTAAGCCAGCTTGTGTATACCCAGAAGTATTATAGCAGAATTAACCTGGGTAGACTGCTGTGATAACTGCCTCTCATACACAGGGTAGCTTATTTAGAGCTTGCTTTGTTATCTCAATATGACACAGCACTGCGCAGGAAGACAATATAAACAATTATGGTGAAGTCTATTTAGACCTTATGGGCAATGTAAAAGTACCTCAAGGTGGGCAGAAGAGCCCCCTTCAGAGTTATTTGCAGTGCAAAGAACTCCCTTTGGCAATACAGAATTGACAAAAGGATTATGTCAGCCCTTCCTTTCCAGAACTTGGAGCAGGGTGAGAGCCTGGGGGCAGCAAAAATTAGAGCAGCTCTCAGCTGTAAAGCCTGCACTGTTGCCTGAAAAGGGCTCTTCATGGCCTCAAAGTGCTAGAAATACAGAGGTAGGTAGGGCGAAGTTCTGCTCCAAACACAGATAAAGAAATGGGTCCTCAGCCACTAGCTGCCATATCTAGATTTGGCACAGCAGTCTATAAAGGGAGAGACTCTGGCTACGCTTCAGGAAAGCAAACACAAACAGCTACAGCACCAGCTGCTATCTAAATCCACTTGCCTGCCACCCTCTTTGTTCCCTACCTACTTTTCACTGTATGATCATCTAGCTGTAGAAAATCTCCTATTTTAATTTTTAAGACTTTTTTTTTTTTTTGAGATGAGTTATTATTTGCGCTACTACACAAGTCAAAGTGAAGTCTTGAAGTAGCTTGCAAAGAATTTGTGTTCATTAATGTCACACATGGGGATCACTCATTAAGCTAAATACACACTTGTTAAAGCCATCAATTCTTTTAATGCAATTTTCTAAAAGTTACTTGCCATTTATTAAGAATACACCAGAATTTTACTTTTTGCCCTGATACAGTATCTTACAGATTCTAACAGGCACCAAGATCCAGGACATGTCCAAACCATTCACTTTAAATAGGAAGTTGTAATTGTAAAGTAAGCTCGTACCAAATCTTCTCCCTTACAGAAACTCTGAAAGAAGAAAACTACATGGAGAAGAAGAATTCTTTGCACCTGCATAGAAAGCCCCACAACAGAGGAAAAACACATCCAAGCACCAAACCCCAGATGAAGGCAAGCAGAGCTATAAACCCTTCTCGAGGCAGGGAATCCCTAGAGGTAGGAACCACACAGAATTCAAAGGGATGATGACATAGCTTTCTTTGAGTTGCTTCAAAAATTTTATTTCTACCCTAGTGGGAGAGCATCCCAAATAAAATAAATGAAACGGCACAGATGTTTGGAACCTGATTTTGCTTTCTGAAACAGCTGATTAAACCATTCATTACAAGACCTCTATCACTTAGTAACCCTTTCATTTTTAACATTATTTATTCTAAACAGCAGCTAAATCATTAGTCTTGAAAACAGCATGAAAACATCTCTCTCCTGGTCTACTGTACAATTAGCGCAGGTCATTTTTTCCCCTCAGCTTCCATCCCTGCTGCCTAAGTACTGAAAAGAAGGAGGGAAAGGACTATTTATGAAACCCAGATTTTCTCTCCTTACTGCATATTTCTCAAAAATATCCCCCATAACTCTTTCATGATTCCAAATTAGTCAAACTTGGACTCTGTGAATTCTTAGCCAGCAAAACAGAACAGGCTTGTCTTAGTGTTAGGCTTAGCTTGGGATTCTACTGCTCAGTGTAATCACGCAACAAGCAGGAAATCCCTTCAAAAGCAGGAGAAACTTGAAGGAATAAAGTTAACTACTAATCTGACATGCTCAAAATATTTGGAGACTCGACCAAAGAGGATACCAACTGTACATGTGCTAAAGGTACGTGAGGAAAAGAAAAATTGTCTTTGTGAGCATAATGCTTCCATAATTGTAACCCTAAGTTAGGTTTGTAAAAAAGAAAAACTAAAAGTCAAGTTTTCACATGAGCTTATGAATACAGGTTGCTGAATCTTTCATTAAAGTAACCACAATGCTGTGTATGTGTACAGAACCCATGCTGACTATACCCTGCAGCACGCATCCTTTCTACTGAAGAATGGGTCAAGTCTGCCTTTTATTATTAAACTACATTAAAATAAAAAAACCTTTGGGGAAAGGGTTATTATCTACCTTTCTGAGTTGTTGTGGGTTTTTAATTTCCTTCAGCCCAATATCATTTACCATTCTTCATGCCCATATCATTTGTCAGGCTTCACAGAAAGTATTTTTTTTAAGTGGAATAATAAGTTTTACTTTGGGGGAGCAAAAAGAGAGAGGAATTCCCTCCACCTCCTTGAAAATGAGATTCTACTACATACTATCATCTACTTTGTAGTTGAGTGTTTATATATTGATATTTTTGTAAAACACACAATACTTCAGCCCCCACACATCCTGAATGATTTTGTATGCATAAACCTAAATGATACAAATCAGGTACCATGAATAGCAAACTCTGCAGCAAAAAAATGGTACGCTAGAAACCAGGACAAAGATTATTTAGAAGATGCACTCTTCAAGCATGACTCTGGAGTACTTCAACAGCTGTAAAAAGATTCCAGGCATAGGCCATATTAGCTCTCCCCAGCCATCTGAACTAATGTCTATATTACGATTTCTTTGCAATGCGAAAGAAAAAAAAGTCCTCTATACAGTGCTTCATGACAAATCATATGCCTTGTGAAGCTTCATGTTAGAAACCCTTTTAACTTCCAAAAAGTCCTCTTTTGTAGGTCATGCTCTCATTATCTTGCTCTGGGATCTGGTCTGATTAAATTATAGGAAATTACTAATACTTCACGTTGAACAACCAGCTCCTTCTGGCTCTTTTTTTTTTTTTCCTCTAAACTTAATTCCTCCTACTCCTGCCTTCTTACATATGAAAAAGACAACAATCACTCTATTACAAAGATTAAGTCATATTCTTTCTTCATCCCTTTTAAGATTTCGAAGTAAAAATGCATTCTGACTCCAAGTTTTTACATTTCCCATTCCACTGCTCTACCTGAGGTTTTCCTGTCTGGTAAACTAAAAGTCTGTGGGTTTGTTCTATAATATTTTGCACCCCCTCTAAAATCCAATTCATAAGATCCTAAAGGCTTAAATAACTTAATGAGCACAATGCTGACTCTTTGGCAGTCCCATTTACACTCCAGTGTGCTTTATTCATATTTAGCACTATCAGATATAGTCTACCATTTACCAACACTAAGACATAGTCTACCATTTAATGCATTTAGACATTGATCATTGAATGATTTTATACAAGTGACTTAGTTTGTATAATGGAAACACCTCCCTCCCTCCTCCCCACCAAATTTAAAACTGCAGATGTTACACATCAGAAAAAAAATGCCTTAAAGGGAGAAGGTATTTCCAAAAAGCCTATGATGACTTCACTATTACAAGAGGGACAAAAAAGAATAGTGTTTTCAGGTGGAATAATGTGGCTGTTATTCCATCCACCAAAAGGCTGCTGTTCACTTGTTAGGTGCATTACAGTACCACCAGGACAACTGCGATGATAGCAATGAGATTATTAACCTAATCATACTAAGAATAATAATTTTCCCTGCATGGCTCCTCTTGTTGACAATGAGCTATATCATGATCCCTGCAGTGGTAAGAGGTTAAAAATAGTAAATAGAAAATATGTTAAAAGCTTCCCCTTGTACATGCAATGTCTGCTAGTAAGGTAACAAGCTCTACTAAAACAGAAAAATTCCTGCTACTGGCAAAAGCCTTTTGTCTTGGAAGAAACTTTCAAATGCCAAATGATAGCAAAGGCTTTTCTGACATTGGGAAGTCTTTTGAAAAACCCATCCAACATCTTCTTTTGCTATCAGAAAGTATCAAATGAAGCAAGCTGCAGAAATAAAAAAGGAGGAAGCTCTAAATCACTGTTAATTTACTTGTTTGACAGTATTTTCTTTACACTTTGATGATACAATCCAGCAATAAAGCCTCAACATAATAAAAAGCTTCACAAAGCTTAAGGGTCTTTTTAGTGTACAGAAACAACTGAACACTTCAACACAGTATCTGGAATATCTAACACCATACCTGACTATGAAAGCAAGAGTTATGCCCCCTCCTTATCACATACCTAGCTTTTAATACTGCAACTAACATTGTACCAGTTCTGCATCTCCTTCTTTTAACACAATAAACCAAATACAAACACCACTGCAGCTTGTCCAACATGAAACACATTCTTCAGAAAGTAGCAGTAGTTCAGACTCCTCAATGCAGCAGCTAACTCTGCCTGCTACTCTGTAACAAATGTAAGCTTTGTATAAGTGGCACTATGGCATTCATTCACAAACTGCATTGCCTCTGAAACAGAATCAAAACCCAAGAAGCACCAATTGCTACACTTAAGGCAATATCACAGTCTAGATCTTAAAACATTTACTTGAGAACCTCAAAACTTCCCAGCACTTTTACTTTTCAGGCTGAACTCTTCCAGAACACATTTGTGCAGTCCAGAGGAAACAGACTTTCAGGAATTCTCAGACAGAAAATAATAGTGTGAAGTAGAATGGAAAGTAAGGCAACAAGGAGTAGAAAACCAGGGTAAACTGTATTTATACAGAGAGTTTTAAAGATTCTGATGCTAACTGATGAGGAAAAAAAAAATAAAAAAATCCATATACTGAAGTAGCTGAAGGGGAAAAAAACCCCTAACACACACTAAGGAATGAGCAAAATTCCTTTAGACATTCCATTGAAAATGAATTGACTCGGCTAAGTTAGTTGCATCCAAAAGTAATCATAAGACACTGTGCACTGGGCAAATTTTTAGCATACAGACCTAACTCTGTCATTGCAAACTGAGTCTACACTGCCATAGTATTTAGTTTAATTACAAATGAGACATTGCCTATCCAGGAACTCCCTAAAGTCCTTTCCCCATTCACTTGTATCTTAAATTTAAAACAGTGCACTTTTTCTTGTATTTCACAGAGCGTGAGTGACGATGTTCTGTTGGCATCTATGACTAAACAGCTCCCAAGCACAGACTTCTTTACACACAGAAACTCCACTTACAGTATGTGCTAATACCAGAGTCTCAAAGGGCCCATCCACCTGACTGAACCCTCAGGTTCCTTCATCCTGCTCTGAGCAGGAGCTTAGGGCAGATGACCTCCAAAGGACCCTTCCAAACTAAATTATGTTGTAAACAACTCAGATGACTGAAAGCTTAACCTTAACTCTGCCCTTTTAAGCAGATGCCACCAAAACACTGTAGTATTCCACCTAATAATACCAATCTTTTTTTTCCTTCAACCACTGAAGCTTCAGTATCTAGCAACTGCCTTGAAACTACATTAAATAGCTGCAACAACCTGATACATCTCTACCAAACTCTTGCACAAAGAACTTCACCCTAGCATGCATTTTGGCAATGCAGTCATCCTTTATGAAATTACCTCTAAAGTCAACGGCCAGAAATATAAAATCAGGGTCCCAGTAAGCATCAGCTGCATATTGTCACATCTTCAGGTGCATTTCAGGCTACATAACAATTTATAAGAAATTAATTAAGGCATAGGGATGCTGAGAAAAAGGCTTCCCTACCTACGCTACATTAGAGTCCACAGGACTTGCCAGACTAAGTCAAGTTCGCACAGTTACAGCGCAACACTAGGAAGTTACTCTGTGTATCCACATCTTACTACTTATTTCCCAAACAATTATAACTGAATCCAAAATATCACAGAGAGGTTCAGCAAGATGCTACATCGTTTATGTGTACTGGAGAGCATCCATACACCAGCAGCAACCTGTAACGTAACTTTGGAGTGAATCATGGCCTGATAACCACAATCGGGCAGAGTTAAGGGTCAATATGGTATTAGCCATCTTCCCTCAAGGTGCTTATGGTGCACTTGACATTCTTCTGCCATAACTAATATCCTGAAACAGAATACACACACAGTTCCTCTAAGAAATGTACTGCTAAAACCAGTGGGAACTGCAGAATAAAAATGTATTTTACACTGAGTACCCATTAAAGCAACACGTTGCTAATACAAAAATAATCACTATTTATAGAATTTGCACACTGAATGCAATGGATTACAAGGCATTTCTGAACCTGCAGGACTGCAGGCTAGAACAGTTCCTCCGCAATTCTTCCTGAATTATCTAATATATTATTATTATTACTGTCAAATAACAGCTTCTGATGCAGTGCAACGTAGCTGTGAAAGAAATTAAAATAAATAAACCCCATTAAAAAAGTAGCACTTGTGTGGGACATACAGCGTATGAGCGTTTCACACATCAGGGGAAATAAAAAACTCCCACGAACTGAACTAAAAAATTAACCCGAAAGAAGTGCAAATTAGGCCGTAAAGAAAGAAAACCCCAAACCAAAACAAATAACACACGCACAGCTCGGTTCGCACAATGAAGGTAATTGTTCCGCGGCCCAGAAGCAGCCGCGACTTCCCTCGGCGCGGCCGAGCGGGAGGTCGCGGCCGAGGGGAGCCCCCGCTTCAGCCCGCAGGCAGGAGCAGGCAGGGCCCCGCCGCTGCGCACGGGAGCAGCACGCCTGAGCGAGCTAAAATGGAGCCCAGGTTTGATGTCGGCCCGAGAGGCCGGCGGAGGGCAGCCGCACCGGGGCGGGGGCGAGGGCAAGGTCAGCTGCCGAGCCCGGCCGCAACGCCCGCCACACCGCCGCCTCCCGCCCCGGGAGCCCTTTTCGCCTCCCGCTCCCGCAGAGCTTCTGGTAAGCCGAGCGGCAGCGTTTGCCGCGCCCCCCCCGCCCCGAAACGCCCCTCCATGGCCACGCAAGGCCCTGCGCGCCCAGGCTTGGCCCCTGCCCCCTCCCGCCGCGCCAGGGCCGGGGCGCTGCAGAGGCGGGTGCCGCGGTCCCGCCGCACCCCCCTTCTCCGGCCGGCACCGGGGCCGCCAGCTCGGCTGCTCTAGCAGGCGGATCGCCAAAGGTCTGCGCGGGGGCAAACAGCGAGAGGAGGGAAAGAGGGATAAAAACCCCTCCATTCCCGCCCCCCCTCAGGCAAACCCCATTACAACTCAAGCCTTTGACTCCGACGGAAAGGAAAAGCAGAGAGAAATGTCTGCGGGGCTGCAAGTGCCGCCCCCCGCACCGGCACCCTGCACCGGCACACACACACACACCCCCTGGCCCGAGTGCCGGTAGGAGCGCTGCCCCAGCCCCCTCGCCCGCATAGCGGAGGGGAGACGGGCGGAGCTTCGCCTGCGGCGGCGGCCCCCGGGCAGGGGCCACCCCGGTGAACTCCCGGTGACCGAGCCCGGCTCCAGCACCGGCGGCTCAGCTACCGCCCTGCCCCTAGCCCCGGCGGAGGGGCTGCAGGCACACTCCGAGCAGATGTGCCGAAGCCAGACAAATGACCCCTCCATCCACCCCCTGCTCTCCTTAAACCAACCCTGAGGCCGGGCAGGGGCAGGGTATTTTTAGGTGCCTTCCCCTCCCCTCCGCCTCCCTCTCAACAGCCGCCGAGCGCTGAATACACGGAGAAGGGGGAGAGCGAGCGGGAGAAAAGTTAACTGTTTTGAGAAGAGGGGAGAAAATAGGCAGGGAGGGGGGAGGGAGCGAGGAGGAGCAGTGCAGGGTGAGCTGTGTCAGGGGATGTGTGTATGCGTGTGTGCGCGCTCACGGGGTGCCCGCAGGCGGCGGATCGGATGCACTTTAGCCCTGTGCTCTGCTGCTCTCGGCTGGGGCAGCGCCGCCGAAGCCTGAGTCTCGCCTGACCCTTCGTTTCACTGCGGCCAGCAGGAGCCCGGAGCCCGCCGCCGCCTCTCCCTGCTCTGCAGGGACCTCGCCTGCCACGGTCTGCCTCTCCGCCGACCCCTCCCCCGCCGCCGCCGGCGGCCCCGGGCCCCTAACGGGGTGGCCGTGGGGTCGGTGTGGGGTGCTCCCGCAACCGACAGCCTCCTCCACGGCCGCTACCCAACCCCCCCGCCTCTCCCGGGCCGCCCAGCCCAGCCGCAACCTTTAGCCGGGGACGGACCTCTCGGCTGGTTCCGCACAAGACGCCAGCAGCCGCTTCGCCTCTCGCCGCCCTCTCCTCCGGTGCTAGCCCCTCTCCCCACCCCAATAAAACAGATCACCCCCTCCCTCCGGCCCCAAAGAGAAACCCACACCGCCCCCCCCCCCCCCCCCCCCCCAACGCCCCAAAACCGGCAAGGGAGGGGGGGAGGGGGGAAGGGGGGGGGAAAACAAGAAAAGAGGGGGGGAGGGAGGGGGGGAGGAAAAAAAAAAAA
>WYDI02040435.1:0-11334 GCA_009867235.2 Psittacus erithacus
ACGGCCATTCAAACCCTTCAAACCCCTCAACGGATTTCGTAAATGGTTTGTTGGGGGGGCTGGGGGGGTAAATGAAAGTCTCCCTCATAGGCTGACCACCCGAGAAAGAGAAAAAAGATGTGTAATTGCTATGCACTTCTATTATATACCTCCCAAAGTATAGAGGTGGTGACCACCGTGGGAACGCAAGCCCAATTGGTTTCATAATCAATGAGACTATTGTATTACAAGTCATTACTATAAAGTACAATGAGACAAGAATCTTATCCCAAACTGCCCATCTGAGAAATGCTAAGACAGCAAATACCAGCTGTAAGTAAGGTGCAACACTTACAACCTGCCCTTAATTACAGGTTTTCTAATCTCTGTAGCTCTAGTCTGTATCCACAAATTTTACTCTCAGTGGAGTCAAAACAGCATGTATGATAAAATATTTCATGATTGCTCAATCCAGCAGGAGCCAGTGCTGTATCTGCTACAACCAACCCTTATTTCATGTATAAAGATTTTGTCGTGGTTTAAACCTAGTCAGCCACGCAGCCCTTGCTTGCTCCCGCCTCTTCCTCCCCCCTGCCGCTGCAGGAGGGATGGGGAGGAGACTCGAAAGAATGAAACTCCCATGGGTTGAGATAAGAACAGGGCAGTAACTAAGGTATAACACAAACTACTGCTGCTACCACCAATAATAATTATAAGGGATTCAACAAGGGAAGAGAATACAACTGCTCACCACCCTCCGACCGATACCCAGCCCGACCCGAGCAGTGATCTGACCCTTCCAGGTGATTCCCAGTTTGCATCCTGAGCATGACGTGCTGTGGTCTGGAATGGTCAGTTTGGGTCAGACGTCATGTCTGTGCTTCCTCCTGGCTTCCCCTCCTCCCTGGCAGAGCATGAGACTCAGAAAGTCCTTGGTCAGACTAAACATTCTAAGCAGCAGCTAGAAACATCGGTGTTATCACTGCTGTTCCCAGGCCAAAAGTCAAAAACACAGTGCTGCACTAGCTACTAAGAAGGAGAAAAATGACTGCTACTGCTGAACCCAGGACAGATTTGCTTTTAGTAACAATAAGCATCATTCAGTATTTGATTTGATTCAGTATTTCAAGTATTTGCTACAAAAGCAGAACTAAAAGTCACTGCAGCTAGGTAAACACTCAGAACTTTGCACTTGCTTAGGATTGTGTCTCTAAATCCCTATGAGACAGAGTCAGACAAAAAAGATGTTATCCCTGAATTATGTTGTATTTAGCTGACCATACTTCATCATAACCTAATTAGAAAACTTTCTTCTGCAATAGAAAACAGAAACTGTGACATATACCTTTAGCAATTATGGTAAATAAATAAATTCCCTATCTTCAGCAGTTAAAACAGTGTGTGTTCTGATAAACAGGCAGTGCATAGCAAGTTTACTGCAACATTGGTGGATGCTGAGTAGATAGCAATGAATAAAATTAATTTTTCCATAAATTTATGTGATGCCTATGCAGTTTGTGTCACATAATGTAGCGGATGTGTAATGTATTACTGCATGCTAGAATCTATTTCTTATTGAAGGTGATGAGACTGAAAAAGCCCCTTTTCCTCTCAGCCTAAAAATATAAAGTAAAACTTGTCAGTGAGCTGAAAGTACGTGAGGTGGCATCCGTGCTTTAACAGTTCACAAAGTTCAGGTAGCCTTGTCCTGAGTACGTATGACCTGTAAAGTCATAGAACACTTAAGTTAGTTGAGACAATTTCCTTAGCCACTATTTTCAAACAAAACATTATGACAGGTGTCACATGCAGCCAGATTTGAATATTCAACTTAAATGGCCATTTACAGGTGAACCAAACGGCGGTTGCCATCTGTGCAAATTCAGGAAAGAGTTATGATCAAATCTCACAATTCTCAGTGTGACTCTGAGGTGACCTGTTATCATGTGGCTGCAGTCTGCTCATACGAAGTGTGGTGTGAAATCAGAAGATGTGACTGTTCCCCCCAGAAGAACCAAAAGTCTCTAGAAAGTGTTTGTCCTGTCAGAACAAAGGAAAAAACATTTGTCACATGTTCAAGGAAGATCACGGATGCCTAGGTCACTTTGCACTTCGGCAATCTTTAATGGATACTGTCTAGCCTTTAAGGAAAGCCAGTATTTTTTTCCGCTGTTGAGAAAGAAAGGAAGCAAAATTGGAAGAAGCTTCAAATCTGTTTTACTATATGACAATACAGTGTGGTTGTGGACAGAGACAAACCAGTTTCTAATAGTTTTTTCTCTTTTCCCCAAACACTGTTTATGCTTTAAAAGTATTGGAAACTAACTTTAAAGGAAGTTGCTGGCCAGCAGTTTTATGACTTGATTTGTTTCAAAGCCTAAATGGCTTAGGGAAATGTTTTTCAGAAGATATAATCCATCCATGTGGAGTAAAACCTGGAAAATTAGGTGCCATAAACCTAAACCACAAAATACATTCTCATGACTTTGCACTTAAGCTGTTGCTTTCTGAACTAATTTAACAGTGGCAGTGTATTGTTTATTGCCTGTAACTACAATTTCTAGAAGTTGGAAGCTGTTTTAAAAGTGCCTTATTCAAAACCCTATATTAATACTGTCTCAGATCTGGTTATTAGAATGGCTTTCTGATGACTTCGATGAGCATGTGGAGTAGTTGTGAAGTCAGTAACAATGCTCCTATCTTTCCTTGTGTAACAACTTTATTAGCAGTGTTATAAAATAATGTTTATCTGTCCTGTCGATTCCTCCTTTTATGAATTGACTCCAAATTGCATCACTAATGCCTTTACCTTTTTTGCCCTCAAATACAGAAAACTATGCACATCTAGGCAAGGGAGGATATTTTGGAGTGCTTTGTAACCTTTTGCTTTTCTCAAACTGCTTTGTATGTGTTCTTAAATATGAACCTGATAATAAAGCAGTTATCAATACAACTCTTTGTGGAATTAGAGCTCTTAAATCTGAGCAAGAGCAGTGTTGATATTATATCAATAATGCATATTTAGAAATTGAGTCCTTTAAGTTATAGTTTTATATTTGTATGTATTTCCATCATTTTATATGCCAACATACTTTAGTGTTGGAATTATGCTGGAGGAAAATTTAAGTATGAACTGATGACTTGAAAGATGCATTAAACAGTTATTTGCATCTGTGTTGACACATCCTGTGATACCAGAGTTTTTTGAAATAGCCTGCTGGATGTTTTTCTAAACTTGGTACTTAGTTGCTTTCAGAGGGCTCTAGGATGATTGTTAGTAAACAATCAAGGACTGATAAGGGAAGTGAGGATGGTCAGATTCCTAGCTATATCTTTTGCAGAAAGACATCTAGAACATGGTGGGGATAGCAGGCAGCAGAAGTTACAAAGTTTGGACCAATTTTGCTATTATCTATTTGATTACCTGCCTTGAATATTTAGTTGAATTATTTGTCTTCCCTATTTTCTTTTGTAAAAATGAATATGACCATTTTAAAATCATTTTAATGGGCTAGATTACAATTAATTACATTGAAAAGTTTCATTGATTTGTATTAAATGCTTGATAGCTATATTGATTTGTGTTGATAGAAAGACATTTGTATTTCTTGTGCATTTTCAGTAGTATACCCTGTGACAAAACAAGCTGCTTTTGCATAAGCTAAACTGAGCTGATATATAAGAGTTTATTACTGATGATTAGCAAAGAAAATCTGTTATACTACAAACACTTAAGTCTTTGTATGTGTTCTTGAGCAGCATATATATTCTATATATTTAATGTGCATAAGGCACTTTATTTTAGCCATTACTTTATTACAAATACAGGCAGCCTGTTGAAGGTTGTGGTTTAATTCCAGCCGGCAACTAAGCACCACCTAGCTGCTCTCTCACTCCCCTTGGTGGGATGGGGGGAGAGAATTGGAAAGGTAAAAGTGATCTGTGAGTTGAGTTTAATAACTGAAAGAAATAATAGTAGTAATAATAATAATAAATTGTAAGGAAATGAGGGAAAGGAAAAAAAAAAGAAAAGAGAGAGAAAAATAAAACCCAAGGAAAGACAAGTGATGCAAATGAAAGCAGGTGCTTACCACCAACTGACTGATGCCCAGCCAGTTCCTGGGCAGTTGCTCCCTGCTCCACCTTGCCCCTAATTTTATTGCCTAGCGTGATGCCATATGGTATGGAATATCACTTTGCCCACTTGGGTTCAGCTGTCCCAGCTCTGTCCCCTCCTTGCTTCTTGTGCACCCCAGCCTACTCATGGATGGGGGAGTGTGAGTGGCAGAGAAGGCCTTGACTCTGTGTAAGCACTGCTCAGCAGTAACAAAAGCATCCCTGTATTGTGAAAACTGTTTCCAGAAAAAATCCAAAACAGAGCCTGCTGTTAGCTACTATGAATTAGTAGCTCCCAGCGAAAACCTCTGCAGGTATCTATCAAAAGCTGTCTTAAGGCCTGATCAAAAAAAGCCCACTCAGAAGTTAGTTGTTTATGCCACCTATGACCAGTCTTTTTGGTAGGACTGTCTGCAACACTTCTAAGGCTGAATCTCAATTAGTCAGATTTGGGGTTTGAATAAGATACAAAAAGTGGCTAAAAGTAATATGAAAAAGCTTAATTTAATTCTGTTAGCTGCCTTTATTCTTTAGAAGCCAAATTGTTTTGAGGATGTCTTAGAAAATCCATAGCCCCTGAATCTAGTAGCTTCCAAGAAAATCATATCGCTGCATTGCAAAGTATGATTTTCTTAATTCTTTGGTTGAAATTGGTTTCAAAGTCTTTGAATATAGAGTGGTTATTTTCCATTGGTTCAAATAGGAAATATGGTTTTCTAAGTTTTTAAATATATCCTGAAAGAGGTCACAATGTATCAGTGTAGCCCTGTTGTTCTAGGTGTTTTATTCTGAGGTCCAGTTTGTTTTATCCTGAGCTTTAAAAGGTGCTTTATCTCAGATGTACAGTTGTCTTAGTATGTCACGAATGGCTGACATAGTTATTTCAATAGTAATAGTAGACTGTTTGAGGTCCAAATAGTTTAAACAGGTAATAAAAGAAATAAAAGCTCAAAAGCATCTGGAATATGTTATAATTTGTCGGTTGTCCTCATTTTAAGTGTGTAGGGGCTCATGTCAGAATAACTAAAGAGGATAACTAGTTATCTTTCATAAGTATACAAGACATATCAGTGTGTGCAATAACATGGCAATATTAAATAACTCTGTAAATCTGGTTATAGTAATTGGGATTTCCTGGTATCCAGAACACATGGAGAAATGAGTAAGTAATATATACCCTGACCATTTAGAGCAGAGACTTTATCTTGAAATAATATTAGAAAATGTATAATTGTATATTTAAAAAACAGATATATTCAGAGAAATAGTGCTGCTTGTAACTAACTATTTGTATTCATACTGATTATCACAATGTTATTTAAAATTAATAGAACAAATTGCTATTTGCTTACATATCACTTGCTTTTTCCAGGCATACATATGCATCTGGATAAATTTCAAGAAGATTTCACAATTATAGCAATTTCCACGAGGTGGTGCTCAAGCAATAAATTTCAAACATAATGTAATCACAGTGACTGTTAACAAGCTGAATTTGAAAATATGGCTGTCAAACAGATGCTCTTCTCTTTGGTGCTCTATCTAACTTAAGGTGGCAATGATGAGGTCAGGAAGACTAATGAATTTATTATGTGGTGGAAAAGTTATTTCTTCTTGCCCAAAAGAGAGAAATAGCGTGGTTTTTTTTTTTTTTTCTTTTTTTACAGCACAGTAGCAGGGGTTTGTGTCCATTTTGACAAGGAATTCTCATAATCCTTTTCATAGCTCATGGGGCTTTTTTTATTCTTTATATGCTGTCCACTTCTGGTTATGGCTAAAGGGACTGGCATTTATAAATAGATTATAGTAGTTGCTCTAAGTAAAATGTTAAAGTTCAATAGATTTAGATAAGTCTGTCATAGAAAAATAAACTGGGTGCTGATTCACTGATCATTCAACAATAAATAAAAAAAATGTCGACAGTATGATAATGCAACAAGGCAGATGATGTGAGAGAATGGCAATGACTATAAACAAAGCTGACAGTTTGGCATAAGTGTTTTTCCCACTTAGATCAAATAGAGCATCCTTAGCTGTTTTGCTTGCCAAAGTGCTGCATCTGTTTTTTCTAACATCCTCTGCAAACCCCTTGTTCATCTTCTCCTTCAAATCATATAGACTGTTTGAAGTTCACTGTGACTACCTCTGAAGAAGTCAGTAATTAACATTGCAAGCTTTGTTGTTTCATTCTTAACCATCAAAATGGCAAGAACCAGGTCTGCAATAAAAGCTTGTGTCTTCCTCTCACTTTTGTTTCCTTTTTCTTTTTTTTTTTTTTTTTTTTTGGCTGTTTGTTGCTTGTTACTGTTCTTTTTAACTTGTGGCCTTATTTTCACTTCCTTTCTTTTTCTTTTTTTTTTTTTCCCCCCCAACTTAGAGCAATTGACACAAATTCTACCAAAAGCACAAGTGGCCTTACTCTGCTGCAAGCATTGCTCTAGGCCAGCTGGTTTACTCAATATAATAGCCACAGTTCTAGTAGATTTCTTTCATTGTAGTAACAGGACAAATTTAAAATACGGTATGCTTTCCTTTTTGTCTATTGCTCATAATCTCAGGGATGTAAAAGATAATTCATGCACCCTTCTGGAAAGAACACTATTTTTTATGAGCAAACAGGTCTTTCCTAGTCACTTTACTTTCTGACATCTGATAGAGCAGTAATCATCCTATTTAAATAAACTTGAAGGATCTGTGAATAAGGAAGTCTTATATAGTTCATTATACAGCTGGTTGGGAGTAGAGTGATGACAGATATGTGAAAAATAAATCAACCTTCCCCTTCTACTTTTATTTGGATATTGCACATGGAGGCTGCCTGCTTCTGCAAAGTGTTTAATAACCCAACTCCTACCTACATATGTTTGAGGATCTGAGTCCATGTTCATTGATGGTCCATTTTATAGATACTTGGTTCAGCCAGTCAGAAAGAATACAATCATTTGCAAGATTTCTGACTACATTCACGTTAAACACTTTCATTGTTGGAACCAATTTTGCATTCCATATGCAGGTTTTACCTTTGTTACCAAATTATGTCTGTTTACTCACTGAATCTTTGTACAGGTGCATTTAATAAGGATTTTTGTTTTGGCTGGAAAGAGCACTTTGCTAGTGATTAAACTGAAATGTAAAATACGCATTTCAGCTCAATAGAAAAAGGCGAATAGACATCTCTTTTGCTTCCCTATTTTCTAGCTTTTCTTTACAGTGAGTAACTATTGACTAACAAAATTGATTAACTGTTTAGCTACTGATCAATAAATGCAAGAACACACAACAAAAATTAGACTTTAATATCTTTGTAATCCATTATGAATATGCTGTAAACATCCATTATATGTATAATGCTATCTGCTTGTCCATAACATTTGAGGATAGCTAGCACTTGTTCTTTCCTGTTAAAAGTCCCATTAGAGAGTCTGGTTAATATTTGCCATGCTGATGTTCTGTCACTCATTTTGTCTTTGAGATATGGTAATGGAAGGAAAAGATTTTTATTTTGATGCATTTTGATTATAAATGATTTTTTCTTTTTGAGGATTTCTTCCACTTAGATTTTGTATTATTATTACTGGTTTTGTTAGTCTTTGTCGCAGCTGTACATGTGCTATCTTGTAGATGAGAGAGCAACATGAACTGTCTGTGAGCAAATTAATTTCATCAGAACCCATCTCTCTTTAGTACTGGATCATTCTGTCTTCTAATTCCACAGTACCATACAAAGGTAGAATTACAGTTTTCCCACTGGTACTATTAAATTGCTTCATTACAGACTCCTTTGCATCTTTCAACATTTTAACAGCTCAAAAAATGGTTTCTTTCCCTTATTATCCAGTGTTCTACATAAACTGCCTTCACATTTGCTTTTGACCATTTTAACTTTATGTATTTGTATTTTCTTTCATCCTTTTCCAGTTCTTGTGGGCATCTGCCTTCACTATCATGCCAGTTGAAAACTAATTAAAATTCTTTGTTGAAGTATATGCAAAGTTTGCTTGGCAACTGTCTCCTGGGGCTTCACAAAGGCTTTGACCACAACCTAGCAAGAACTTCAGACCCTCATTCTAAAATCTCAGATAGCTGTGGTACAAAACCAGTAGTTCTGACTGAGCATTCAACTGTTACATTGAAAAGATTAACAGCCTACTCCAAATCTGTAAAACTTGTGGTTTAATTGCAGGTGAGAAAAGGTTAAAGGAGGTTTAAAGGATTATTTATTTCCTTTTAAGATGGGAGAAAACAGACAAAGCAGAATGAATGTGGAAGCTCTATATTTTGAGATGTTACGTGGTCTGTAATTCTTTTAGATTCACAAGAGATGAATTGTGAACGCAGATGGAATAGAAAACGCCATTCTCCATATAAACATTGGGGTTTCTCCCTTTGTTTTCGAACATCAGTTTAGAACCTGTGTTTCAACTAATGAAACATCATACTTATTTTCATTACATTATTTACTACTTTTATTCTGTTATCAAAATAAAGAGAAAGTACTAAGAAAACAGTTCCTATAGTAAAAATTCATTAGAGGATACGTGTTTGTAATAGATAATTGGAAAACTGTGAAATGGATGCTAACATAAATAAAGTACATGCTGTATTTATCGCTGATCTGAGAGCATAAGAGTTTCCAAGGCCATTCGACTTTTTAAGAAAAGCGTGGATAAATTTAGTGGTATTAACACTGCAGCTCCTGAAAGCCAGAATGCACTAAAGGATAACGAATAAGGCCAGTAAAGCTCAGACAGTGTTTTGAAGTGGCAGAGGAGTGCATTACCCTTTCAAGGTATTTGCCTCCTAGTGAGCTGATACTCATTCAAACCTTTCTGTTTGCACTTTCTAATTAACGAGTGAATGATTTCTGTTTGGGTGTATGGGTAAGAAGACTCATTCCAGTTCCCAGTATATTTCCTGAAATTCTTGACAGTTTATGTAATGCAAAAGCAGTTGCTGAAGTCTTTCATCTAGATGGTGATTCAGGAAAGCTAACAAAGTCAAGGCAACTTGAGGAAAAATTTCCAGTATTTTCTCCACCTGGGAGTTTTTCACTGTTCACAAGAATGAAAACTTTTCAAAAGTTTAAATGGCACATTACTTTGAGGGCATCTCTTTGTGCAAATACAAATGTCCTCTCAGTTCATCCTTTTTTCCACTGTTTTAAATTTTTGCAGAAAAAATATTATTTTTTTTTATGAAAGTACTTTTGTTTTGTAGCTGCATTTGATTCCCTATACTGTTTTGACAGCAACTAGCTTCAATTATTATCCTATCATATTCTAAGATTCATATGTAGAGATGTGTGTAAGATCTATGCTCATTTGAATGTAACTAATTGCATTTTTGTCTTGTACAGCAGGCCTCTTCCCAGTAGATTTAGTAGAAAGATTTTAACATGGCTTTGTTTTACAGTGTTCAAAATAAATTTTAAAAATGTTTTGCAGCTCAGATATGAGGCCCTCATAAGTAACAAACCTCTTGTCTTGGGAGCTGAAAGCTTCCTTGGCTTCAGGTGGAGTGAACAAATTGAATTCTGACTCCAGCTTTTTTCCTGACACTGCACACTAAAAAAAAGTCATACAGGCTGGTAAAAGAAGTTCCATGCCTAAGTTATTTGTACACTGCCAGTTGATTGAAAGGGCATGCAGGTTCAAGAATGGGTCAACCATGCCGTTAATTCCGTTTTCAAATATTGTGAACCCTGTGGAAATTTAAAGACTGGATTTGTTTAAATTGTTTACCAGACTGCAGCCTGTGTTCCTCAGTGTTCCTGACCCAAATATGTCATGATAACAAATATGTCACACAAAGACCTAGCAAATCACAATCATTAACTGGTGTGTGAAACTCAATTTTTTTTCCTTTTAACAGTTTAAAGACATCTCTAGTTTAGTATGAAAAATAAACTAGCTGAAACTGCTGGTTGTCATATTGACAGATTGATCTGTTACATTGTTGTCACTTTTAATTTGTAGATTAACCATTTTTCTCAGACAAAAGTTGTGCCTTGTTTTAAATTTACCTTTTACTTTCTTTTTTTTCTTTCTTTCTTTCTTTCTTTTTTTCTTGACTAATAATTCTACTAATTCCTCAGAAATTACACAAAATTATAGTCTTCCAAATGCTTCTATGAAAGCCACCTCCGAGTCAGGCATTTCAAAAGCACTTGGAGCTTTACGGCAGCATCTCACTCGATGGAGAGTCATGTTATGTTTCCTTGTTTCTTTTACAAGTAGTTTCATTTTGGTCATAGCTTATTACTAAAAAAATCCCTTTGCTAAAGCCGTCACTCAATGAGACTCAATTCTGTAATGCAAAATATATAAATATTATAGAAAGCTAGTTGACTTATAAATACGCTGGCCCTAGGGCTCAGAAAATTGTGTTTGCTTTCATTCTTTTGCAGGTGTAATTTGAAAGCATACCTAAAATTTTAAATACATAGATGAGTTCCCCCAGCTGCAGTCTGTTAGCCTATGTTGATCATGTGTTTAATTGCTGTCTTAATTCTACGTTAGTGTCTTTACTTGGAGTGTGTTAGAACTTCCAGGCACTGAAAGAACTTCTAGGCACTGAAAGAGTGCAGACTTTACTGTTCTACACTGTATTGTGAATGGGAGAGATGACTGTGAAAAATGCTAACTCTATTCTACTTAAAAGATAAATAATATCTATGGAGTTATTTTTGCTTATGTTAATTTTATTTCCTAAATGTTGGTATTTAGAAATGCCTCTTTCTAAATTAAAACTAAAATCCAATTATTTCCTCAATTTCAAAAATTAAATCTCCTGCTCATCTGACTATGCTGTTCACCTCAGAAAATCATGAATCAGGCTACGTATGCTGAGTCAACTGAAAAATGTATTTTGTACCTAAATAATCGCTTAGAAATAATAAAATAAAATAAAATGAACAAAAAAAAAAAACAAAAACAAAAAACCACTTTTCATTCTTTCTAGAGAAGCGTAATTATATTCCTTCTAGGAGGAAGATTAGAAATGGTAATTCTGTAAGTAGGTAGTCATTATTTTATCATTTAGTATTAGGTATAATAATATTAGTCATGATGAACTAATGTGGTATTAATATGGATTTCATATGTACTCTCTTAGGAACATAATTGCAATTTACCATTTTATTCAGGGACTATAGTGATAGGACCAAGGGGTAATGGGTTAAAACTTAAACAGGGGAAGTTTAGATTGGATATAAGGAAGAAGTTCTTTACTGTAAGGGTG
>WYDI02040435.1:11437-21788 GCA_009867235.2 Psittacus erithacus
TCCCTGCCCATGGCAGGGGGGTTGGAACTAGATGATTTTAAGGTCCTTTCCAACCCTAACTGTTCTATGATTCTATGTTCAGTCATTCTGAAGTTTTGCTGAATTAACAGATCCGCTTAGCCTTAATTACTACTCACCTCATTTTATATCAATAACAACTTTTGCTTATGAAGACCTTGTACCACTCACTATATTGGATGGCACCAAGAGATTGCAAGCACTTAAACAGAACCAGAAAATAAACTAAAATTTGGGAAAATCATGGTTGCTTTTTCTAGTGCTTTTGCTGAGATGGAGTTAAAAGAAAAATTCTTTGCAAAGAACAGCTGGACATACAATGCCTAAGCAGAGTCTTGAAGACTGAAGGTAGTTCTAAGTAAGGAAGGAATGAATGAAATGAGGAGTGGCTTAAATATCATGAAAACATGAAGCTTTTTTGTTATGTCACTGCAGGGAACCCCCTAATTTTTTCTGTTGTCTGAATCTTCCCTATATTTAGCCTCCTTTCCTTTCTTTAAAATAAAATTTAGGGTGGAATTTCAAGGTCTGAATGCACAGGTGAAGGGTTGTTTTTCCTATGTAACAAACTCTTCTTCCTCTTCAACATTCAATTTTGTTGTTATTGTGTGATTAAGGCACTACACTCATACTCATGAGGTCTTCCTTCAGTTTCATTTGCAAAGCTTTCTGTAGCTCAAGTTAAATACCCTTCTTTCTGATTATATCAACAATAACACACAAAAAAAAGGTGTGTTTTTTTTTGGGGGGGAGGGTGGGTTGGTTGGTTGTTTTGGGTTTATGTGTTTTTTGGTTTTGGTTTTTTTTCCTGGTAGTTTCATAATCTGCTAAGAGATAAAGCCATATATTTCAGTAACGTTCAATATACGTTGTCATAAAAGCACAAATAAATGCCCATGAATCCTAGCAGAGTCTAGAAGGTGTCAGCACAGGATTTGTGGGTTATACGTGTATTTATTTGATTGGAATAAATGTGACTGTTTTTATTTTTGTTCAATTAGAAAAGCGAAAGTGCTTCCTGCATAATCTAGAAATTGTCCAGAAACACCATTCTGTCTTTTGTGTAGACATAAAATCGATTCTTTAAATCTTTGTGTGTAACTGGGTGGCGTTTTGTTGTGTTTATTGGTTGGTAAAACCCAGTAGAACCAGCTCCAAAATCCATTAAGCTCTAAGAAGTTTTTTGCTATCTGCACCTTGGTAAGTGCTAGTTACAGTTCAGAACTCACTAGACTAGCAAATTTTTGCTGTAGCATTCTCTTTATTTCATTAAAATTGGAGAGAAATCTCACTGTTAATAAGAATCAAATGTAATTGAGGCAAAAAGGTATGCATAGGGTGGAAGGACAATATGCTGAAGTCACTGCACAGGAAGAACCGAAGTGTCAGTGAGAACTTACAGTCTGAAGATCAGTTTTGTCCCTCAGTGGTGCACTTAAGGTAACTGAGTGTGAAAGTGTGAATAGCAAACTAAGGTTTGTCAAAAAAAAAAAAAGTGCAGGCACTTGAAATCTCAGTAATTGTTTTAGCTGCAAAAAAATACTGTACAGGATCAGAATAATTTATATATTTCTAAATAGTTTATAAATACATATTGACACAAAACTATATTGTGAACAAGATTTATAGTCTCCCTTTATTTTAAGAATACAGCTGATTTTGAGCTACAGTAATTTTCTGCAGAAAGAAATGTTCTATGGCATTTGTTTCTGGTTACACAAATTCTGGTTGTATACGCAGTAGCAGACTCTTGCTGAAAAATTACTGAAGGTATATCATGATGCAACATTGTACTGCAAAATTTGATATTTTCTGCAATATTTGATATTTTACTTCAGCATGTAATTGCTGCTACTCATAAAAGCCTGCCAGATTTTTTTCTGTTTCTCCTTTTTTTTTTTTCTGTTGAAAAAAAGATTAAAAAAAGGCAAGCCTTTGAGTGCAGCAGTCATTACCATGCAATTTTATTCTAAAAGCTACTAATAATAAGATTTGAAATAATAATCTTATCATTTATACTACTTAAATGGAGAAGGGATTTTAAGGGAGTTCATCATTAGCTGTAGGGATGAAAAATGTAGTTCATAATGTCAAGTCCTATTGTGGCTGGACATTAGCTGAATATGGCACAGTAGTATATGAGATGTTAACTAGAGTGAGACACTTAGATACTGTATCCTGTCAGCAAAATGAGAAACAGAAACTAGCTGCTACAAGAATGGGTAGCCAGTTTCATTTATATGAACATAGGCAAGTTAACACTGAAATTTATTTTGACATGTCAAACCAGTTTCAAGTGATTTGTACAATTTTAGTGTTAATTTTCCTCTTTTCTTCTTCATTTTATATTTAGCTTAAGAAAAAATCACAGTGAAGCCACAAAACTAATTAACCTCAAGCTTATGACACGTATGCAAGTATTTTAGAATATGTAATTATTTACATTAAAATTAAAGTTTCCTTTTAAGCTTATTGTTAGAAAAGACTGTCTATAAAATAAGGTATTGGCATATTTTATTAGTTGAGCTAGGGTTTTTTTTAGTCTTTTTCCATCCACAGTTTCAATGGGAACAATATCTGGCTCTTTTCCCATAATCAATATAATCTCTTGAGTTCCGTTTCAAAATCAGCTGCAGAGTGTAACAATTAGAGGTTAGTAGACTTGATATATTTTTATAAGAAGCAATTATGTCATTAACAAATTATCAAGTTATCAAGCTGTCTCATACAGATAATATGGAAAACAGCTGAAAGCTGCTGATTGTACAGAGCAAGATGTGTCTATGATAGGAGAAGAACCTTTTATTAATTGAAGTGAGCTATACAGAGTTAACCTTTAGAGCTTTAGTGATGCTGGGTGTCAGGTACTATATCAAATAATGGGTTTTAAAAGCAAGATATAAAGATCCTATTTTTGTTAGCTAAACAAAAGTTTAGGTGTACTGCAGGAATCTTAAATCCAACATTTATCTGTTGAAGACCCCTAGATTGCTATCGTCTGACGATTATTACTTGTGTTTACAAGCTTTTCTGGCATAGAATCAGGTACCTTCTGTGGAAAGTCATTGATTATGAGCAGTTACCTACCTGTGCTACATTTAAACAGTGTTCAGACAGACTCTGTGCTTAGATTCTGCATGGCTGATGGAGCATGGTATGTCTTAAGATTTTTCATTCATGCTGGTATAGTAACTCCTGAAGGACTTCGGCAATCTAGTTGTCTTGGGGGATGGATGTCACCCAATGGCTCATTTTGACTGGGATCTGAGTAAGTTTTTCCTTTTCTGTTGCTCAGTTGTCCATAAACCTGTCCCTAAACATCCTAAACCTGGACATGGGGAAAGTTTTCTCCTGGACACGGGGAAAGGAGATAGAATCTTTGGATTCAAGCCTTTCATTTACATATTTGAGTTTTCTCTTCCACTTTGAGTAATGCTTCAGCTGCTGTTCTAAAGGTCAGCACTTCAACTAAAAGTGCTCACACTATAAATGAGGAAAAAAAGCCCTGTTCAATTCTTTAAAAGCTAGGAGTGCAGGTATGCAAGCATTGAGAGGTTAGAACCCAAGTGGTTGAATGTGTATACCTAAAATCCTGAATAACCCTGTTACGAAGCAGAAGTTGCAGATGGCATCTGTCCGCAGGACTACCCCTTGCAGTAGTTCTCAGTGGCTCTTTTTTTGTTTTTGTTTTTAAGAAAGTGAACAAATGGAGTCACCATTGTATTTACTGTCTGTTCTGGGTTCAGCTTAAACCACCATTTATGGCATAAAAAGAACAAAGCATTCAAAAGACCTGGTTTAAATGGTTAACATCATCTAAGCAATTTAAGCAGGAAATTTGTATGTAAGAATTTTACAAGCTATGTCAAAAGTTGGGTAAATCACAGGGGCAAGCTAAGGAATGGCTGAGCTGCCATTTCTGAAAGCTAACTATAATTTCAAAAATTATGTATCTGGTCATTTTATCCTTATGAAACTTGTTTCATTGTCAAGCGTGTAATCCATGGATGTGACAAAATAATGCATTACATAACTTCCTGTGGATTTGGCAAAACTTACAATTCAGGTTCTGAGTAGCTGAAGCTTTAAAAGACTAAAGTTGTATCCATGGCACAACTGCATGCTCCTCTATTAAACTTTATTCTTCTTAATTCTAAGAGCTGATAAAGCAACTCACTAAAGTTGGGAGCAGTGGCTTAAATGAGACTATTGTAGGGTTAATTCTTCAGTGTACTCAAGAACAGTGTAATTCTTGTCCAGAATCCAAATTCCCTGTATGTCAATACTGCTTTGCAGTTCATTATTTCCATCTTTCTAATTCCAATTCTACTAAATTACATAGAACTAAACAGAAGATCTTGTGGATGATTTTTCTAATGGGTGCTTTTTTTCTTTTTAATTTGTACTTAATTTTTATTCATTACTTTGGGAAATTTTATTCTTAATTCTAATTTTAATACATTAAGACTACCAAAAATTTTCAAGTAATGGTTTACATGTTTTCTCTAGGAATTGCAAATGATTCATTCAAGCCAAATATATGCTACACCTAACATGCAGTAGAATTACAAGTATTTATATAACTTTGAAGAGTATTAAGGCTCCTTAATCTGTGAGTGACATCAATATGGACCCAATTAGCACAGTTTTCAGCCACTTCATAATTCAAAAGAATATGATCATTCAGCTGGAAGCATATTTGACAGAAACTCCATAGTCATGAAGGTAAAAGCTTGCAAGATCACCCAGTAGGATGGAAAAGCTGTCATTCTTTCATCAGTGCTATTGAATACTAATGTCAAGGTCAGGAGAGTGTAATTTTATGCTGCCAAAATATTGTTGGATTTGATCTGCTAGCAGTGTTTAAAAAGAAAGTAACAAAAATTTATATGCAACTTTGCCATGGCTACGAAGTTTCAGGTGCTACCTCTCTTCCCCCACAAATATTATTAATCATTTACTGCTTTGACTGGCACTTCTGTATGGTTTTTTCCTAATTATTACATTTGCTTTAAATATCATCTTTGACTAACATAAAAATTACAACTATACGTGTATTTTACAAGTTCTGCATGTTGTTTTAAATGTTCATGTGGGTGACTTTGTGTTCAAAATATGTCACAATTACAGCAAAGATCTGGATGTAAAAATATCTGAATGCTTAATTTAGACATAATGAAATTGGCATGTATAATAAAATGGTAGATTTGTTTTACTCAGGTGTCCCGTTTACATAGAATGATGATGCTAAGTGGGAATTCTTACTGCTGTCTCCATCTGTCTAATAAGCACATACATACAAGGTGGACCCAGGCTGTTCTCAGAGTGTCTTCTCAATCATAAAAGGATGAGGGGCAAATGACCACAGCTTTCAACCAGGCAAATTCCTACTAAATATTAGGAAAAAACAGTTTCTCAGTGAGGATGGTAAGCTTGCACTGCAGCAAGCTGCCCAGAAAGGCTTTTAATTTTTCACCCTTTTTATCAGAACTCAATGGAATGGTTGCTCGTGAGCTCTCTTGAGCAACCAGACCCTAATTTGTCTTTGCTTTGCGTAGGTAGGCTCAGCCAGATGACCTCCAGACTTCCTTCCTCCTTCCAACCTCCAATATTCTATGATTGTCACATTTTGAAAAACAGTTGTTTATGTAATTGATATAAAATTTCAAAAGGTATTAGGTAAGAGTATAATTTTGAAAATACTTGAAGGCTTTTATAATCCTTAGGTTATGAAAGATGTTTAGGAACCTGAAAGTCATCCCTTTTCTGAAAGAGTAAATCTCTTGAGAGTCACCCTTCAGGAAGATTAGTTTGAAGTCTCAAGTTCATACTCCTTTCTTGCCACTACCTACATCTACTCTTTACTAATAAGTTTACTTACTCCTCTATCAAAATAGATTCCCAAATGAGTAAATTAAATCTATAAGCTGATAGTGCTGTAGTAGTTTAAATCTTTACTAAATTATAACGTCAGTTTGTTTACTCAACTTTCAAAACACAGAAGTTATAGAAAAACAAAATGATGCAACCTAATATTTTCATACCAAGAAAGTAGTTTTGGTTTTTTGTTTGTTTTTGTTTTTTTTTTTTAGTTTGGTTTTGGGTTTGTATTTAAGTTCTTTTTGGCTTTGATTGATTTTACTTTACATGAATATGTCAATGAGCTGTGGCAAACAGTACCTCAGTAGGATTGCTTTTCTGATCCAGATACATCTTTGAAAGACATCTAAAATGACATGTTTGCAGTAAAATATACATGGCCTGGTGAACTTTTCTGGTCTTATCTTGCACCTCAGTAATTTTAAAACAGAAAACAAAGCCTTTGTTCTGATAAACTAGACATCTTCCTTAAATGCATTTATTAAAATGAAATATTCAAAGATTCCAAAGAGCAAGTGTATATACAGCAAATGTATTCTTTTCCTCCTGTGCGTGGTTAAGTTTCATTCATATTAATGGGGCTACAAGCATGCTTCAAGCAGAGAAGGCTATAATTTTTAAAACCTGTCTATGGAATACTTGGTTTGATTAACTTTATGTTGTCTGTTTACTACAGTAGGGAAAGAATAGTTACTGGGAAGTAATGCTTCTTTTAACTCTCCTAGTCGGTATCCTTATCTCTGAATTTACTAGTATTTTAAGAAAAAATTTAGAGCTTTTGGAATATTGAGAAAAGATAACTATATGGCATTTTCATAACTAAAATCTTTTTTATACAGCAGAACTCCAATATTGGACTATTTTTTGCTTGTTTGGTTTTTTTTTTGTTGTTTTTTCTTTCTTCCTTTCTGCTACTCAGACAAGTTCTTTTCTCCAAACAGAACAAGAAAGTCTAAAACAATGCTGATCCCGTCTCTTTAAAATATATAGACACCAAAAAGAGATCATGTCTACTTTTTTCATCTAAAGGAGAAAAACAAACAAAACACCCAAACAAAACCAAAAACAAACCTCACCAAAACAACTCCACCTAAGACTAGTCAACTGTGAATAAGGACTGAAAAAAGACTGATGTAATTTGAGACTTAAGTCACAAGTTGAGATGGCTTACATGTAGTACAGAACAGTCACAGGGGTTGACAAAAATACGTTATCTTCTGTGTGTTGCTTAATCATGTTTATAATACATGCCTAATAAGAACTACTCTTTTCAAAGTAGTTTTTATTTTTAAAAAGCTGTTCAGCCAAAAAGTCATTATGACTGATGTCTGTTATTTATTTAAGAACAAACGTGTTGCAATTTCATTAAACACTGGCGCATTTTATGTGTTGCTGAAAAGAGGACTTTATGTGTTTGATTGTTTTCCTTTGTAATTGAGGTCAAATTTACCAAATCCTTGCATTATACATGTAGTTGAAAGGCATCTGTAATCATGAGAGTCGCGTATGATTCTTCCTTAAACCATATGCTTTAGGATATCTATGTTAAAATGTTAGTGATATTCTGAATATTGGATAGGCAACAGGTAATTCTGAAAGACAAATTCTCACATAACTTGAGAGGCAGTCTCAAAACTACCTCTTTGTAACAGTTAATGCACATGTGATACTGCTTTCAAATGCAGTTACATGTTTAAATGAGTGAGGGAAAAGAAAACTGTGACTTAAAGGACTTCTGTTGAAAATGTAGTGGAATTGCTGTATCCATATCCTTTCAATTCACAGTATCTTAATAGGATTCTATACTTGCTGTGAATTCCTCATTTTCTGCCATGAAGCTCTTCTGTACAAAGAATTGACTTCATACAGGCATGGCACCATGCAGTGGCCTTTTATTTTTCAGTTCAAGATCTCTAGCTGATCTCAGAAATGGGGATACTGTAGACTAAGGAGGTTTTGTATTATAATTTAGAAGTGTACCTTATTCATATGAATTCTTAAAGTTTCCAAGAGTTTTCATGCAAATCTGGTGTTTTCTGTAGCTGAAGCACTTTTGTACAACTCTTGCTAGCAACCTGTTCAGGCATTTTAATGGTTAAAAAAATGCCTTTGAACTCTATGGTGCATGTCTGAAATCTGTTGCATGCGTGCTTTATTTTATGCATCTAAGTAGACATACACATATGTGTATTTTTAATGTTTGTACAAATGCACTTAGTTTTAACAGTTCACATATATTTTCATACCTTCAGCTTGCCTTTCCATTCTTTTTGGAAAGAAGTATGATTTCTGGCTTTATAGGTGAACTTTTATTGAAAAGATTCTAGTAATTTCAGCTGCTTTCAGTAATTTAAACTCACTGTTAGCTTTCTCAAAATCTAGTGTGGTTCAACATAGAGCGTAGACCCATTGGCAGAGAACATGTGGTAGTGTCTGTTTATATGTGCAGTAAAATCCTGATCAATCTCTGACACTTACTACAGACTTCCTGCTGCTTAGAAATGTGTACTGTAATAGCATTTGTATGTTTTCTTTTCCCTTAAGAGTTCAGTATGCTACCTCACAGGAGCAAAGAAAATTAGAAAAAACAACAGAAACTGTGATAGAAATAAAGTAGCAATTTCTAAACTCTTCCAGACAGATCTTTACATATGAATGCAAGTTTGTAGGTATAATGTGAATAGAACTTAAGTAGGGATTGTATTATATATACGTTGTGTCTATAAACACTGTTACTTCATTTTACACATTACTGTTTAAATTGTAAGAACCTGACTTTTTTCTTTCTTACCAATAACTAGACCACAAGAGACACCACTTAGTATACTACGTGAATATAAAATAAATACCTTTGCATTTTAGAAGTTTGGGTGGTTGGTTTTGCTTTGGGTTTTGGTTTGTTTTTTTTTTTTTCCCTCTTTTAAATTTTTGAGTTGGAAGACTGAAATTCATTAATCATTTTGTGAAAGATAATCTTGGGTAAAAATTACCAGTTTGTCATTGATTTTATCTTTTTAGTGTGGCAGACAGGTAATACAGCATTCTGGGGTATGTGAATGAAGAGAAAATATATATAGAGAGAGCATGCAATCGTTTAAACAGCTTAGAAAAATAGAAACTACGGGGGGGGGGCGGGAAAGGAGAAAGTGGGGGGGGGAATGTAGAAGACAGGAAGGGATAGGGAAAATTATTTAGAAAAAAAACATAACCCAGCATATTCTAATATCAGTACAAATTAAATTACAGGAGCCATGTGTAAGGTTCCTCCACACCATGTAGGATCAACTACTTTTTCTGACTTTGCCCTGGGATACAAAGCTGATTATATGCACCATAGAAAAACATATAATCCATTAATCAATTCTTTTAAATAGAATTATTAATTTATGTTCTTGCTAATAAACTGTGTCTGAAATCCTGACAAAATTGGAGTTATTGAAAGCTATTTATTGGGTAGAGGATTTATTCCTCTGAAATCTGTGGATGACTGCGGGAGAGAATTTTATCTTCACATTGCAGATGAAGAGCTGCTGCAATGCTATACATAATATTTTTTGTACATATTTGTCCAATAATTTCCCTTTTTCTTTTAGTAAACATATTCTTTGAAAAATATATCTATTTAAAACCAGAGAAAATTTAAAGCACGTGCACAAAATACCACTGCAGGGAATTATGCCAGGTATTTTTTTTTATCATAAGTGAATGTTAAGCTGAAAACTTAGCTGCTGTTATTAATTATGATAAATGTACATGGAAATTGAAGCTGAACAAGATTTTGAGCATATACAATGTTCCCATATTAATTCCCTCATGCAGTTTACTTTAGTCAAAATACTCTGGGTTCCAGTGAGGTACAAGAAGAGCCATTTAAGGGAAGTATTTGATACTTTCCTCTTCCTAATAGTGTAATTTCCATGCAACTGAAGTTTAAAAAGTGCTTATTTCCATTGCTAAGAATGGAAGTTTGTAGAGGGACTTTCTTTTTTTTCTCTGTTTTATCTTCCTTAGAATGCCATGTTTTGTAAAACCTGCATAATCTAAAAATTAAAATTTTCATAACATGAAGTATTCCCTACTAACAAACCATTTAACAAAATGTATCCAATCCACATGAAGACAAGTTTTCCCTAAACTGTATAATAATCTTTCTGTACTTCTCTGTAGTATACTTTAAGACTCATTTACCAAAAAAAAAATAAAAATAAACCCTAATATGATGTAAGCTTTTTTTTTTTTTTTTTTAAATCAAAAAAGATTACAGTTGATTAAATCTTCACATGTGGGATCAGCTTTTGTCATGGTTTAAGCCCTGCCATGCAGCCCACTCACTCCCTCCCCCCTTCCTTCCTCAGCTCCCAGAGGGATGGGGAGGGGAATTGAAAGAATACAACTCCCACAGGTTGAGATAAGAACAGTCCAGTAACTAAGGTATAACACAAATCACTACTGC
>WYDI02040441.1:0-28871 GCA_009867235.2 Psittacus erithacus
CTTCCCTTCCCTTCCCTTCCCTTCCCTTCCCTTCCCTTCCCTTCCCTTCCCTTCCCTTCCCTTCCCTTCCCCTCCCCATCTGACCTAGTTCACTCAATCTGAGCAATAGCCATCCTGGCCATAACTGACTGGTGATTATTTGGGGAATTTAAAGCTCCTGTCTTTTATAGGAGGAGCTAATTGAAATTTTTTAGCCTAAATTTCCAGTGCCAGAAGGTTTTGGGATAGACTCAGCACTCCTAAATGTGTATGTAATCAATGAAATACTAAATACTGAGAATGCAATTGAGTTTTTATTTGCTTTTGCTGTAGTGGTTCAAAACTATATCCTTACCCTTAAAACTATGTCCTTGAGGTTAGTGCACAAGTGGCCCTTTTGAAATTATTAAAATAAACTATATGCATAAACTTATGCATGTACTTTTGCTTTCTCAGTCTATGCCTGTAATATGAAAAGGAAAAACAGTTTAATGGGGTTTGTAAGATACCAAAACAAATTAGAAGACTTAACTGTCCTTTTTTATACCACTGTATTTTTGAATGCTTGTGTTAGTTGTCATCTGGAGTTACTTGGAAAGCCTAATTTTGAGTTTTCACTAGTCTAAGAGAAAAGAAGTTTCATGACAGAAGCAAAAGACATATTCTGGTCTGTAAAACCTGCATATTTGGAAAGTACTCAGAAAATAACAGTAAGACTGATTCTAATTCTAGAAAACCTGATTCCAATTCTAGAAAACCAGCCACAAAATCCAAATAATCTGAACATGTATAATATAACAAAAGAGAAACAAATGTCATGACTTGATCGTGGAAGTAAGTACTTAATGAAGAGGTACTTATGGAAAAGTAGTTTCTAAGAGCAGAAACCTTTTACTTTATAAGAGAAAGACATAACATAAGCTATAGCTGGCAACTTGACATAGATCCAAAGGAAAACAAAGGCAAGTAGATAGCTCTTCAGGTCATTCTGAAGAAGAACGGAAGTGGATTGTTCAGTTAATTGTTCTGTTGCTTTCTAGAGTCTTTTACTGGGTTGGATCCATTTCTGTTGAATGTAATGGTAGCTAAAATACCTATATTAAGTGTAGACGCCTGTGTTCAGGTTTCTCAATCTCAAAGCAAATTGTTCCCTTTATGTTTTTCTAAGGCATATTCTCTAGGTCAAGGAGACATGCGATTGATACAGGATTTACTGCATGAAGTCCTGTATGGACCTTGCTGTTGAAAAGGTCAGACTAATCTATTGTATAGTTATGTGAAAGGCGTGTATTTTCTTACAGCCTGGAGCTTTTATTAATTGGTATCTGTGCCTACACTAGTAGTAAAAATAATGCAGGGTTTTCTGGATGCTTTGTCCAATGTGTCAGCTGAGCTTTCAGGTTATTCTGTGTATGTCTGGGTGGTTTTGCTAACAACCATACATTTTTTTGCACTTATGTTAAAGGAAGATCTTGGTTTATCCTGTAGATAAATATTGAGCCTTGCACTTGTTTCAGACATCTCCAAGTGTGCATGGAGGCAGATATACTTGTGTGTACTCCACAGGGCTGAGGATGCACAGGATAACTTTCAGGACTAGTGGCAGCTCCTGGATGCTGATGTATAACGTTAGATGATGTAAAAGCCGTATACTGGTCTTATGTCCCCTTTGCATTCCTGGATGATGTTGGCCAAGTCAAACACAGTCACGCAGCCTGTAAGCCAATTAGAAATGTTCAAGATTGCTTCTGTGTTAGTTGTTAGTGTTCTGAATTAAGACAAGTGAAGAGTTTGTAAGAGACTTTGGCATAAAATATGTAACTCATAATTCATGTCTACATCTACTGTTTTAACTAGAAAAACATCCTTCTAAAAGGTTTAAGAAGCAATAAAATATATAAAAATGGTTTGTTTTAATTTTTTTTAATTTTTGCACTATCAAATGTTAAAGTTCTATGTGAAAAATGCAGTGCATTGCTGCAGTGCATTGGCCTGGTTGGATAGGGCCTTGGGTGACATGGTTTGGTGTGAGGTGTCCCTGCCCATGGCAGGGGGGTTGGAACTTGATGATCTTAAGGTCCTTTCCAACCCTAACTATTCTGTGATTCGGTGAATTTCAATATGGCAAGTAATCACAGAATTACATGCCTAAACACTTCATAGTACTTGAGAAATACAGCTGGATACTCATTCATGTTAGTGCAATGCTGTGCCATTTTCACTATCTCTAGATTATACACAATATTATTTTCTTCCAGCTGAATTGAAATAAATTTCAAAATTCTTAATTCTTTTAATCCTGTTTGGTCATCTCAGTGTGCACTTACATTTTTTCCTGTATTAAAAGATTAAAATTTCCTCCCTTTCAGACACTAAATTGAACATACAGTGTTCTGTAAAAAGTATGGATTATTCTAAAAAGAAAAATTAGGGACATGTATGTATTAAATGTGTTTTCTGCAATGCTTTAAGATATTTTAGAGGGTAAATGAATGCTAAATTTTACGGTTGGTTAAGAAGTTTACCTCTCTTCTTTTAAAGCTCTGAATCGTCTCTATCGCTGAAATTTTTAATTCCTTCCAGTGGAGCACTAAAGGTTGGTAGTCCATTGGAGCAGTGGTGGATTTTTTCTACAGACTGCTTGCTTGATCAGCTTTTGATTTATTTCTATGTAAATTACTTTGAAATACCTTGGGTATGAAAGGAACTTTAAAAATAAGAAATAAATATTCTGTTCTGTGCAATTCTGCGCACACATTTCCCAGGGTGGAAAATTTGTTAAAAAGATTATAGAGGAGGTCAGACTAGCTGATCACAATGGTTCCCTTGGGCCATACAAAAATCTATGACTAAATAACTAGTTTCAGTTTCTGTGAAGAAGTGAAAAGATAAGGACTGTTTTAGTATTAGAAAAGTATTGCATGGGTTTTTTTATTTCTAATAAAGTTAGAGAAATTGCAGCTCTCTTTTCACTTATGACATATCGTATATATTAATCTCTTTGAATTTTGTTTATCCTGTTTTAGGAGAGTAAGTGAATCATTTCACCAGTTTTGTGTTACTTCAATATGTTCCTTCTCATTTGTAAAGAAAATAGAGCCATCGTAATGCTCTCTGATCATTTACATAACATGTTTTTACAGCAGGAAGAAAAACATCCTCAAGCAATAACCTCTGTTGTCTACTGTGAAATTACTGGTATTTATTTAGGGTACAAAGTCTGAAAAATATAGTCAAAATTCTTATCACAAGACATTATGGAGATTATCAAAGGATGATGAAAATGTAACTGGATTAAAAAACTGTAAGTGGAAGGCCTTCATTACTTAGCTGAAGAAGTGTTCAGCCCTTCTCTCTGATTAAATGTGCTTACTCAAGGACCTAGGACAGGAGTTTTAACTTTACACTAAGGAAGATGGGTATATATGTTTTAAATGAAGATGGGTATAATATATTTTAAATGCTACTTAACAGTGTTGGTTATGTTGAGCCATTTAGTTATCAGGAAGCTTCTAGGAGTGTTGATTTGATACCCAGATCAAAATGAAAGAATTCAACACTTTCACCCATTACAACAATACTAAGTCTAGGTACATTTTAAAAAGGTTAAGATACATAAACTTTTTCAGCTATCTGAAATACATGGAAAACCTGCCGTTTCCTTGGCATTCTTCATGTGTTATACAATAGATAACATTTGAAGCTGTACTAAGAGCTTATAACGATATTGGCAGTACTACTACTGCCCTTCTGAAGAAAGAAAAAAGATATCTAGGACCCTGTAAATCATTTTAATGTGGTAAAAAAAGAATAGTGGTGAGTCTAGGCTTATAATTCTAACTTGCTGAGATTTCTTTAGGTTTGCTCTTGCCCCACCAGTTTTCCAGTACAGGTTCCTGCAAGCCCAGGGCAGGTAAATCTTCCTTTTCAGGGGTCTCAGACCATCCTGACTCTCAAACTGAGTTTCTTCCTGATGAACACACTGGAGCTGGAAGACCAAGGTGACAGGTGGTCATCTTTAATGCTGGCATCAGCTCCCTCCAGTACCATTTTCTGCACAATAATGAAGACAGGGAACTTTCCCTAAAGCTGGACAGAACTTCTGGGCCAGGAAGAATAATGAAACAGATTAAATGCAGTAACTTTTATAACTTGTAGGACAGAACTGTGTGGTGATGCTCACATTGCAATCTGATTACAATATTACATCTTTTAACCTACAACACATCCAGTAGTCATTTCATGCCATCTCAGCATGGCGTAAGGCAGTTTAATAGGGCATAGCAATGCTATAAAGCCCCTTGGAGCTGGACTAAAGACTCCCCTAATCATGTGAAATTCCAAACAGAATTTTGCTGAGGAGCAGAAACTTATGCAAAAAAGACCACCACTTCACGATAGCCAGAAATAAAAATGAAAATAGAAGAGAAAAATCCAGGTCATTACAATAAGTATTTAAGAATTTTATGTATCAGCCAAAGTTGTGTTGCTTACCATCATTCTCATGTTTATTAGGATATTCAGTCTGTGTTTTCTGTTTGAGATCGTTTTTCCCATGGCATGATGAGAACTAAAGAAAAAAAGATAACAGAAACATTCTGTCACCTATCCTTTACTGGCAGAATTTAATCCCACAGAAGTGAGATCTGCCCTTTTACCTCTGGGAAGAATTAAAGGATCCTCTTTTTGAGTTTTTGTGTTATGTGAAAAACTACATTGCCCACATAGGAGTTCTTTGTGCATGTAACTGCTCAGTTTGCAAAAGACCAAGAACCAAGAGCCAGGTCTCTTGCTCCAAAACTGCAAATGTCTGCAGAGATGATCAGGCCTAAGCATAATATTTGAAAATATTTTAAACTTATTTTAAATGGCCATATGCCAGATTTTGTTAGCATTGAGGAGTGGTTAGTAACCACATTCATATCTACTGCATGTTTTAAAAGTCTCATTCCAAATACAGTCTTGTTTAGGCACTGACAGGATGTAGCAAACAGTAATAAAAGCTCACCTACAATGTCTGATTTTTCCCATAGTCCTGGTTGTTCTTTAGGGTGACTTTGAAGACCCATAAACCCATCCTCCGTTAGCCAAACATAACGAGATAACTTGATTTGAAAACAACTATCTTTCATGCTATTTACCTTTCCCATGCTGCACCCAGACTATCATGCAGGTTGGTTTTTACACTAATAAAACCCAGTGGAAGGGATGATTGGGGACCATTAACCTTTAGAACATGAAAAGCTTAAGCTCAAGGAATATTTCTGAGCTGCCTGATAGTGCTTTGAAGCCACTGCCTCCATCCTTCATCTAAATTGCCTGAATTCATTTTCAGGGCTGATAAACTGTCAAGTGAATTATGGGACATAGGCCTTGGCTTAATTTATAGAAATGCTCCTTTACCAATGCTGAGTAAATCCACCTTTCTTTGTTGAGTGTACTTGCTTCAGATTCCAGAACTATCTTATTTTGTCCCATTACAAGCTCTTCATTTCAAACTTTCCTTTCTTCATTCATAAAAAACCTAATTTAATAGAGATTATTATGAGGGGCATTTTTCTATCACATTTTCTCTCCTTCAGTTAAAGTAGAAAGAAGCAATACAATATGTAAAAGGTGGTCAAGTTGTCTTATTAATATATTTTTTTTAATAAGATGAGAAACTCAGTCTCACAATACTGCCAGCACTTCACCTGTCAAAGATGAGTTCAAAGGAATAATTCATCTTTTATCTTCCCTTATTCAATGGCTAGACAGACTGCAATTTATGCTTATCTGGCTAGCTGAGTTCAGAGGGATGTACAAGAAAATTCTGTACCAGCCAGTTACCTTTCACTGTTAGGTTCTGGCTCTTTATTTCCATGTATATTTTGTACATGTATTATGGAAATAGCTTGGCTGTCCCTTTTTAATTAATTATTTTGCATATTTTGCAAACAAAGGAGACAAGTATCTAAAGCTAAGATATTTAGACTGTATTCCCATGAAAACTGCTAACAAAAACCACATTAATGACAATGAAATATGTGATGATAAGTAGAGTATAAGTTGTCTAACTGAGAGAAAAGATAGATATAAATAAAGTTTTTACACTTATTTTGCATATATCATTGAAGTCTCTCAGCATTTAAGGTTGTGTGAAGTCTACTTACTCCTCTATCTTTGTAGCATATACATGATTAGCTCTCAAATCCTGTATCATCAAGATCCTTTTCATGGTAATGGTTGTAAAGACCTTATATGTATAGCAATTATAGCATAATGTGCCCCCAGAGAATGCTTAGATTTCTTAGTAGAATGTAAGCATCTTGTTGTGGTTTAACCTCAGGTGGCAGCTAAGCCCCATGCAGCCACTCACTCGCTCCTCCTCTGTGAGATGGGGAAGACATTCAGAAGGGCAAAAGTAAGAAAACTCGTGGGTTGAAATGAAGGCAGTTTAACATGTAAAGCAAAAGCTGCACGAGCAAAGCAAAACACGGAATTTATTCACCACTTCCCATGGGCAGGCAGGTGTTCAGCCATCTCCAGGACAGCAGGGCTTCGTCACATGTAGTAGTTACTTGTGAAGACAGATGCCATAACTCCAAATGTCCCCCCTTGCTTCTTATTTCCCAGTTTTATATTCTGGGCATGACTCCCTATGGTGTGGGATATCCCTGGGGTCAGTTGGGGTCAGCTGTCCCAGCTGTGTCAGCCTACTAGCTGGTGGGGTAGTGTGAGGAGCAGTAAAGATCTTGGCTCTGTGTAAGCCATGCTTAGTATTATCTAAAACACCCCTGTTTTCTCAGCACTGTTTCCAGCACAAATCCAAAACATAGTCCCACACTAGCTGATATGAAGAAAATTTACTCTATCCCAGCCAAAACCAGCACCCATCTGACCAAAGACCAGAAGTCTTTGGGGATGAACAGAGTTTACCAGGGAGTCATGGACTATAAAAGGGACTGATAGAAAGTATTTTTTGTTCTGAGAAGGGGTGCTATATCTATGAGCACAAAACTAATAGTTACTGACTCCATTTTAGTAATTTCTTCACTGGGGGATCACCATTACCTGTGTACCCCTTAAAATAGTTTCCTGGAATGAAATAAGTCTTAGCAAATATGTGTCCTATTTTCTTCAGAATATCTTACTAAGAAAGCACCACATAGCTGTGACATACTGCAGACATTTAATATTTGAAAGCAAAATGCATAGAGTGGTAATGTAAACCCAACAGATGTAGCTTTAGAGGTCTTTAAACTTCGTTATGTATTTAGCACAAAGAACTGTGAAGTTCTACAAGGAGAATGATTTTTTTTTTCAATTAGAATATTTTGAAGCAAGTTACGTTTTTGCTCCGAGTTTTCTCCTGACCTGAATAATTAGAATGGTAATGTGTTCGTACTTTAGCAGTGTATTCTGAAACTTAATTTACTCAGCACCATAGACAATTAGCATTGAATTGGTAAGCATTATTTACCAAGGTCCTGATCTTACAGAGAAGAAAACTTGGGAAGAGCAAACTCCCTGCATGCAGAAGAGTGGTGTGGAAGGAGATGGAGGAGGTGAAGGAGATAGTGATTGCTTGCCACCATTCACATGCTCACCATGGAAAACGCTGTACTCTTAGGCAGTTCCCACTCCCTGTGTTCTGTACACAGGGTTTGTTGGCAGTCCTGCATTGCTTAGTTTTAATTCCTAAGCATCATCAGAATGCCATTCTGTCCAAATGCAGGTGACTCCAGACCTGATTGCAGAGCCTTCATAGCCACATGGTAGAGACATTTTCCACAGTTATAACACAGAGTTCTTACCAACAAAAGTAAACAAGACACACAGCTGCACATACATGCAGCAGATACATCCAGTGCGCACCACTGTTGCTTTGCATAGTCATGGTCATAGCTCCAGTGAAGGGACTGTTTCTTCTCTAGGTTCTATGTTGCTCTCACTGTATTGCCCAAGCTTAATAAACAGAATATAATAATAAGAACGACCCAATACAAGAGAACTAGGGCAAATCAAACATGCTTATTGTAATGATGCATTTATTTTCTAGTACTTACCTATGGAAGGTATATTGGAGTTATTAAGACTAAATTGACTGTGTTTTCTAATTAAGAAGAAAATGAGGAAAGAGGCTGAATATTTATTCCAGAATTGCAGTGTACAGTATTTAAAATGCATGACGAGCTACAGTCTTACTTCCTAATTACTTAGTCCCTGTCACTTCTCATTAGCATGTAAATCATGTTATGAACATAGTAAAGGTGGAGTAAAATATGTCCTGAGGGGAGGGGGCATACTGGAAAATTGCTTTGGGCAGTGTGGTGGTGAGGGTGTTTCATTTGCAGCTCATCTGTATTCTAATCCCATGGGAAGCTGCATTTATGAGATTTAAGGCAATCATATTTTCTTTGTCCTAGGCTGGAGTTGTTGCACTTTAACAAATCGATCTGCAGGTTTAGAATTGTCTACAAGAGAATTAGCTTACAAAGTCTTAGTCTGACAAAAAGATTGAGAATTAATTGATGGAGTAATTATATTCTTCTTTAAAAGGAAAGAAAAAATTGTTTATGATCTTAGGTGATTGTCCTGAAATTAAGAACATTGCTATTAAGATGGATTGATTCATAGCAATCCACTAGCAAAAGCCTCTGTCACCGTACTATATAAAAATGGATTATGTAAAAATAAGACAGCATTCAGAACATGCAGAATTAATTATGTTAATTAGTGAAGTTATTTGAAAACTGGAGATATGACTTCCCTAAATTCACTTACCTTTTTGTATCTAATCTTAATATTTTAAGAATTGCTTCAAAACTAATTCATGCAATAACATTAACACTTTTTATTTATTCCAAGGACTCCCATCGTGAAGAGGCCATCAAGGCCCTTAATTTTATTGAGAAAAATCACTTTATGAATATGACTTTGTTCTTAATTTACTGCCTGCCAGTGGCTGAATGATGACTAGAGTAGGCCTAGAAGGTTTCCTTATCAAACACTCTGCTCAAAACTGAGAAGAAATGCAGGGTTTTTTAGTAACTTTGGTGCTTTTTTTCTCTGTTGACAACTACTTTGGAGTCTTTTACCTAAACCAGAAAACTGAATTTGAAAATTTCACCCTCTTCATCTGCTCAAATTTCACAATACTTCGCAAATAGAAAAATTTTGATTAAGTCTTGTGTAGGAATGACCAACTTATATGTCTTTAGTATTTAGCATGGGTAATTATCTGATTTAGCTCAAACTTCACCAATTTGGCGAAATGTAGAAAAAAGAGGGTAATAGAAATAAACAAAATAGAGGTGGGCAATTAATCATTTCATTAAAATTAGCCTACATTACGTAATTATATATATTAGGTGCAGATCATATTATACTCTACTTTTTATCACTTCCCATTTGATTATGGCAGTGTATTTTAAAAAAGAGATACTGGCAAGTGATTAGTGGACAGCTGGGACTTCTGGCATGAAGGATGTGCATTTCACACATCTAGAGGTTACTGAAGCATTTTAAATTGAGGAAAGGATGAATTTTCCTTCCCATCTTGAGAAAGGGGAAACAATTTTCTTTATTCTGGGGAGAAGGATTATCTCATTCCTCGACCTCTGAGGACTTTGACAGCAGCTAGTTTTCTTAGGTCATGCTCCATTATCTGCCATTACATCCACTTACAAAAGATCAGTTGTATTGTACCACTAAAATAATGTAAGTGCTGTTGTTAGCAGTAATAAAAGTAAAAAGAAAGTAAAAGTATGAGTTTTGACCTAAGTTTTAACTGAAATGTTTAGGACAGGTTGCATGCTTCTGGGTTATCTTGTTTCAAGAAGCCCATTCTTTTAGGAGGGCATTACGTTCACATGTTTAGTGTTACCTTCACAGCCCAAAGATCTTGAGATACATATTTTAGCAAATTAAAGTTGAAAATTTAGACTCTGCTTTGCAGCATATGTTTTAATTAGATGGCAGTTGCACTACAGTAACCCCTGCATCAGCTTACTGTGTGGTTTATTGTACATAAGGAGATCTCAAACAAAAAGCAAAGAAGCGTTGTATTGAATATTAAGTGGACTTCAAACTTCCTGAGTAAATAAAGATTGAAGAGATTTGGGCAGATGAGAATTATGAGAGTTTTGACAAGCGGAGACAGAAAAGGGATGGTCCTCAGAATTGCTGTATGGAGGAGTATGTGCTGAAGCAAAGTTAGTTGTTATCACAGTTTTTGGTAGAAATCAGTGTTAAAAAATCCATTTATTACTACAAGAAGTAGTTCAGTCAAATGTAGGAAAGGTAATTTATGTTCAGTTAAAAGTGCTTGCATCCAGACTTGCCTCAGTATACCAAGCGACGAGTTAAAGTGGGTCTAGTCACCATACTGTGACATTACTCCTAAAGAGAGGGAATTTAATCCATACTTGAAGCAGGATTCTGGCTGAAGGGTCAGAGTCTGTAATTCAGCAACAAGGTGATGATAACATGGATTTAAAGATAGTGGTAAACTTGGGTGCTTGAGTCACGTAAGAGGAAATGTCTTTGCTCTCAGTGGCAGGAAGAAGGAGGAGATGGGAAATGACAAGTTCAGGTTTCTCAATGGTTATATAAGGCAGCATCAAGGCAGGAGGACAGATAAGGAGAGAGAAGCCAGGGTCAGCACCCTGGCTGACAGGCAGCTCAGCTGCACTCAGCCCAGGTGGATCAGCAACACTGCAATGGGGCTGACAGAGGTGTCCATTGCTCTTCCATTCTACAAGAGCAGCCAAGTCACAAGCACCTAAGAAGCTGCAAGTCAGCCCCTTTCTGAGCCTCCTGGGGGAGGTCCGCATGATGAGGGACAGTACCATACACAGAAAAAGATGGTTTTTAGCAAGGGCAGGTTAGCAGAGAAAGAGACTCATGGAAGCTCATGGCTTGCCCTCCAGCACTGCCATCCATGAGTCACTCAAGGGCACTCCAGCCAGAAGGCAGTTCCCAGATAGTTCAAGCTAAGAGGCTGCGTTGGTCACCCATTTCCTTATCCCCATAGTTATTTATCTACCATCATAACAGCATTTCTCCGTGCCTTCTTCATTGGGTGATAAAAGTGCCTGACTCTAGGAACAGGCACTTTCCACCTTCCTTCCCCACTCCAGTTGGCTGAGAGCACATTTGCTCCCCAGAGTATTATTCCCTGACCACCACCAGCCTTGCAGAATTAATCTGAAGCATTTTCTTAGCTGCGTATTCCTTGCAGGTGTGCAAACTCACTCAGGTTTTGCACAGCACTTCATAAAAAGGGCCAGCAGGAATCTGGGACCTGTTGGGAAATATCAGGAAGGCATTGAGACAATGGAATTTTCCTTTGGAATAACAAGGTGGGTCTGGAAGAGTTAGCACAGAGTTAAAAGATCCTAAAATGCACCAAGCAGGAACATGTGAAGGGAGAAATAAAATAACTCCAAAAGCAACGTTCAGGGAACTGCAGTGAAGAAAGGGTAGGAAAAGACATGATCGCAGGGTGTGGGTGGGTATTACAGTGAATAGATATTTAGTGGTGTTCTACAGACATTAATTATTTCTGCCTCTGTTCTTGTCTTCTGTTGTCTGGGATTTGTTTCTTTTTTTTTAGTGGGTTATTTTTAAAAATAATCAAAAGACCAACTTGTATAAGAAGTGTCAACAGAACCTGTTAGTTTCGGTTAAAAAGAACAAGACAGGAAGAGTGAAGGAAACCAGAAATGGGCAGTTAAGAATAGTTTCCTGGTAACCAAGAAAATGATGTGAAGCTTAAAGCAGAAACTGAAAATTGGAATAGAAGGTGGGGAGGAGCTCTGCACTTCGGTTAAATTTTTGCATTTGAATTCTGACCTGTTATTAAAATTTTCTGAGCCAGACAGAAAATTGAAGGCAGCCTGGGAACAGTGCTCAATGACAATGACATTTCCTGACAGAGCAATTCTTTGCATATCACTTGTACTAATTGTATTCAAGCTGACAGCGACAGTTTAACCCGTTCACCAGAGGAATTGTCTTGCTGCAAGACCAGTGTTCTGTGTTTTCATTTAGATGTCAATCTAGGCTTGTGCTGCACATTTTAAAGGTACAATTAGCCTGAAATGATTAATAGCAAGACAATAAACATCATTTCCCCTTGCAATGCTGCACAACAGAATCTTGAAAAACCAGTTTGTTTTCTCCTGCAGAAAAACTTAGAAAATGAAGGGGGTTTGCCCTTTTCAAAGCCAGGTTGAATGCAATCACTGCTTGCCTAAGGCAGTTTCCTTTATTGGACCGTAAATTAAGATAATTTTGAGCATCAGAAAGTGTTTTGCCTCCACAAATCTCAAGACTGCATTATTCAGTTGGAACAACTGAAAGCCAACTGCCTGTGCCATTTTCTTCCAGTGCAAGTGGGTTTACATTTTTTACATGGGAGGCAGGAGACCCTATCAGGCTGGAAAACAGGAACATCAGATGAAAATCAGTTGAGTACATTCATTCATTGTAGAAATTATTCTGCCCATAGAAAACTTAATCGTGGGTGGAAATGGGGAGAGATGAAAATCCTGTATGACTGGCCAAGCTCAGAGGGTTGGAAGCTGCTTTAGATGCATATTTGGTTGTCCTTTGGAAACTGTCAGGCCTTATAAATGCTTTCCAGGCCTGTTTCTCTGCTCCAACGCTGCTAGCTGCTGCAGAAAATATCACTAGAATGAATCTTCAGAAATTACACCCTGCCACTGGGTTGTACTGAAGATGATGGGTGCCTGAATAGACTTTTGAAATAAAGCTTAAGTATTGTCACTAAATGCAGTTGTGATGTGTAAAACTCACAGATACAGGATAGTTACTCTCTAATAGAAGATATGGGCTTAATTGTAAGAGGAGGAGAGAAGGAGAGGTGGGGAGGGCATTGCAGGTAACCTCCAGAACCTGAAAACCTGTGTCTTTTAACATGTGGCTGCTTTCTGCCTGGTGCTGTTGGCCTGGGTGGCTAATAGATTTTATGCTGTGCTAAGAATTATGGGAATGACCTACTCTTAGAAAAGACTGGACAAAGAAGACAAGCAGAAACTCAAGCAAATTCCAAAAAAATATATGATTAAATGCAAGAGAAAGAATAAAAATCTTACAGAGAAATTACAGAAAGAAGGAAAAGATAGATGAGAAGAATAATGAAGAGAGTTTGGGTTTTGCAGTGTATTAACATCAAAATGTTAACTTGAAAAAAAAAAAAGGAATTGGCACAGGAAACTACAGTACCTTACATCTGTCAATGTAGTTGGGTTTTATGACTGCATTTGCAGGGCCATGCTATGAAAATGATATTCACCTTATAGCCCAGACTCAATTAGTGTGCCAATGAATTTTCTTTAGACAGAGTTTGATCTCTCTTTCCATGGGCCCTTAAGAAGTAAAGGCTCTGCAGCACTCTTGAAGCTTTTAGTGCAGAGACTTCAATTTTTTTCCTGCTGAGAGATGAGGAAAAGCTTAAGTTAGGTGTATAACCAACATAATGGTGAATGTTTAACTGAAAGTAATGGACTTGGATCCAATGAGAAGTTCTTTTAATAGGCATTGTGTGCAGGCTCAAAATTGTCTTGGTCAGTGTATTCAACTGAAGTAAGGGATCTGTGCATTACTGTATAGAGTGCAGTGACAATATCATATTCTTTAACTACTGTCTAAAAATCCTTACAGATATAAAAACAGATACAGGATTAAATGCACATATTCCCATGACAATCCCAAAATGAAAGACAGATCATTTGAGCAGGTTTAATTTCATGTAACTTCAGTCCTCTTAAAGTGAGTTGTCTAATTTCATGCTCGTCACACAGTCTTCCTTTCCAGTAAATGGAATAAATAGGCATTGCTGAAAGATAAATAATCTGTCCTACTTTAGAAGCTATTTTAGGATGAAATGTTTTATCTTTTGGAGGTGCTTGTTTCTCTTCAACAACAATGAGAAGAACCTACACTTGACCAGCTGAGAGTAATAGATTTAACTTCTAGACCCCTAAATTATGGAAAATCAGTGCATCCTTTTTTACATGAAGGAGGGTCAAAGTGTAAAACACTGTTCTGACAACAAGTAGCTGTCATTCTTTTTTCAGAAGACATGAGTTGTTGCCTGTTAGTAATTCAGACACAGAGTAATTGAAGAATCATCTGCTTTGTTCTGTTTGTCTTCTCACTCTTATCTGCAGCTCTTGCTGGTCTGTGTTTCAAAGGCTAATTCACAAAAGTTTATGATGAGTCCTAATATGATGTATTATTTTTAAAGTACAAGAATATTTTGTGTAGGCTTTATATTTCCATATTTTATTTGCTTCACTGAATAGCGTAGTAAAGTTAAAAATATCTTCTGGTATGAATATTTTAACAAACAAAAAGTCTTTAGATGGTTTTGAAAATTGTATAAAAAATAGACCAAAAAAATCAAAGGAAGAACAGCACATAGGAATGCAGCTTATTTGGATAGATGTCTACAGATTGCTTACTCCTTGCTTTCACCTGATGGCTAGTTTTGAGTATGTTAACAGCAGTTCCCCAAAAGCAGCCCTGAGCTTTTGTATCTGTATCGAAGTAGTGCACTTCTCACAATACCACACTATAGATGATGTTGTGCTCATCTTCTGGACATCTTCCCAGTGTTATGTGGGAGAGTTCTTGTACATGGATCAAAATATGGTATTTCCATTAAATACACACAATGATCTATTTTCCTTTGAATGTTTGGAGCTTGCTGTTGTGAAATGCTTATTGTCATTAGCCCAGTTGCTTTAAGTAAATATTTGGGGTTTCATCTGAGCAGATCTCTTCCTTGTGTGGCGAATGGCCTCGTTAGAGACTGCCAACAAGATATAGTGTGGGGAAATACACAGTTGTGGTTTGAATGCATGCAAATGCATGTAATTTAGTGCAGAAATTGAAGGTCTGCTTTTGTCATTTGCATATCATCTGTTTGTCTTATGACACTAATCTCATTTTTTCAATTGAAATTGCAGGTTCCTGATAAGTAGACTGATTGCTTTTTTATTTTTTTTCTTCCAGATCTTATTTTACTGTTTACTGTAAGGGCTTTAAAAATAAGAGCCACTCTTAGCAGAGCTACTGTAGTGTATCATTGTGATGTTAAAGCTGTCAAGGGAATGAAATGGCATTATAGCATTTTGACTGAGTACAAGTGACTGTGCTGTAGTTTTGAGATTGTGGTTTGCAAGCCAAGTGTCAGTAAAGGTAACTCATTAGCTACATGGCTTTCAGTAAAAGACCATATAGTGGATTGGCAGTCACGTAACACTTAGCTATATACTCGTAAGTGTTGCTTTTTGCAGAATATAGCTTCTCAAAAGGTGTGCTTCTAGGTAAGCAACTGTGTTTATTTTGCATCCCCAGACTCCAGTCTCTTCCTTATTAAAACAACGGCAGCAAAGTAAGACTCTTACCTTTTCTGAAATAGGTTGAACTTTCTCAGAGTAGGTTAGGCCATGAGATGAGCCGTCTTCTTGGAGAAGTGTTCACAGTGTTCAAGTATCCTGGGACTTGCTGGCCTCAGATGTACCAGACCCAATGTAAGCAGAGCACCAGATTCTAATGAGATGACCAGAAAGATGGGTAAAAATGCTCTGCCATCTACAGTGGAATTTCCAAAGGTAGCCAAGGAGTGTTACTGTGTGGCTGGTGTGAAGGCAGAGAGATCCAGTGTGTGTATTGGTACAAACTAAATGACAAGCTGGTGCAGTGAAAGCAATGAGTATCAAAGATCAAGAGACTGTTTTCAAAGGGTGGTATATGCCTGTGGATTTGTCCAAGCTAGATTCCCCATTCTGGTTTAGGTGAGGATAGGAGATGAGGAACAGCTACTTCTTTGTCCTGACAGTAAAAATAAATAAAAAATAAACTAAAAAAAGGCAGCAAGCACACACATCCATATAACACACACACAAAGTCTATCAAAATAAGAATTCAGTTACTGATCAGAGAACAGTACAACAGTATATTGCCTGTTTTACTCTGAGGCCTAGCACAGTTTATATAGAGCACCTCGTATTACAGCTGTTTCGATCTCATGGTTTTAACTTTTCTGTTTTAAACAAGATTTCAGATAATATTTTCTTCTGTAATTGAAGCTGAAGTTAATTTAAAATAGGTATGTAAATGGGGTATATCAAATAAGAGATCTGATAATAAAGAGCACATGAGTGACTTCAGTTTTCTGCAGTCATTAAGAGCCCTGATTAAGAGTGTATCTTCTCAGCCTCTCATTGGACTCTGTGTCAGTCTTCTGGGGAAAAGTCAATAGTGTCAAAAAGGTGGCAGTCAGGAAGTTTCTTAAGAAGTTTTGATGGCTAACAAGTGAATCTTCTTCTGTAAACCACCATCAATTATATGTAGCATATATTCAAGCTTCTGTATTCAAAAGTGAAAGCAACTGTGATTTCTTTCTTTTTAAGTCGTGAGATTATGTCAGGTAGTTTGATGGTATTTTAATTAAAAGATGATTTTTTTTTATGAAGTGAAGGGATGTTGTTTGAATCACCACAAGCTTCCTCCAGACTTGATGGGAGTTTGAGTAATCTAAGAGACTCTTCTAATTGAGTGAAGAATAGAGTGTCAATAGAAAAAATCTCCAGTTCAAGGTACTCTGATGTATATTGGACAATATAGATGTATAAATATTACCTGAGCTGTTGGAAGATGGAGAAACTATCTTAATCGTATCTTAGTCATATAAGAAGGAGAAGAGGGTTGAGTATTCTTTTTAGAAATACGTCTTTCTGTTTGAGGAGATTCCAATAAAGCCATGAAAGCTTTACCCATTTAAATCAGTTCAAATCAAGTAACATTTTGAGACAGAATATTATTATTTTTTTAAACATTCTTAAGAAATAAATGTTTTAGAAAATAAGAGGATAATAACAGTTTTCCCTATATTTTCAAATTATTATTTTTCTTAATGACATTTAGATGAAAAAATCCTGTGATTTCTAACTTATTTTTTGTAATTAAATTATAATTTGGCTTTTGAATAGACACCATTGAAAAATTTATGTTAGTCCCATGCTATTTAAGCAAACTACAACTCTTCAAACACCAACAGCTACGTCACAAAAACCTTACTAAGTCTTGGCATGATACTGCATTTGATGTGTGTCATGTGTCTAAAATCTTAACACAGCTCATGAAATAAGCGAAGGATTAAATACACCAAACAGGAAAAAATGTGCCTCTGTGAGCCACATTTTATATTAGCCCACCAAGGGTGTAAGACTATGAGAGGCAGGACTCTTCCTAGCATTCATTTCTCCCTCATTCTGAACAATAACTTTGAACTGGATGCTAAAGAAATACTGCTTACTCGTGTGAGAATATTTGTCATTCATAGTCAGGAACAATCTAGTCATCTTTAAAGCACAGATTGTCAGTTCAATTTAGTTGGTGTTGAATTTGTGATTGACTGTAGTAAAGACATTGTCATTGAATGGCCGTAAAAGTTATCCTTCCTATCAGTCTAGGATGAAAAACTGCTTTGCAGTGTTTTGATTAACATACTTAGTATTGCACCTAGGAAAAGAATTAAATATATTCCTCATATCTGACTTTGTACTGAGAAATTATTTTCTGACAACTTGACATATTTGTAGGACTCAGTAGGAAAGGTAGGATATTATTACCAAAAGTGCAAAGCGCTAGGGAGATTAAGATATTAGCAATATACTGTTTTAATCAGGATCTTGACATGAATTCAAAGTTAATGCAGATTAAACTGTAGGGAGACCAAATGGCCAAATACAAGTTTTGGGTGATGCCTCTTATTCTTAGAATATCTATAATAATAAACTGACAATATATTGCAATACTCCATACAAGGAAGTAGCAATGATATCTCAACAATATACAAAAAGTAATCACAACTCCATCAAGCTGTGTTTTGACAAATAAGGTGGGTTTTGTTTCGCTTTGTTTTGAGTAGAAGCACTATAAACATCCACTGCAAACATTAGCTTTGCTGAAAAAAGAGGAAAAAAAGAATTTCCAAGATTCTTTAAAGTACAATATCTCCAAGTCAGATGAAATATTAATGGTCTGGATAGCTACTAGTATAACACAGTCACACAAACAGGCATCAAAGGGTTTCCTAAGTTGTAGAAGAGCTATCCTTGTGATTGTGGAAATTGAGGTTACATCTGGAAGAAAAGGCATTCTGAATTGATTTAAATAAAGATTAAATTCACTGAGAATGCATTAATAGGAGAGCTCTATACAAGCAACTGTGAAATCAGCAAGGATGTAAAACAGATTCTGTATTTAAAATAATTCACAGAATTACCGCATGAGCTAATTAAAGAAGACTAGAGGGAGTTTTGTTGCTTGGGGTGTTAAAAATTGGAGTGGATGAGACACTAGAGCACCTCTTAAAAAACCTTTGAAACCTTTTGAAGTCATCAGAAGCCTGTCCCTTGAATTTCAGCAGGTTTTGAGTCAGCCATAGATAGTTGCAGTAAAGGAATTATTCTCCATTAAGGGTTAGGATAAGTTAGGGTATGCAAGTACATAGCCTGAAAGTGTTTTCCGCCTTCTGACTTACACATTTCTAAGTGTACGAGAATACGAAAACTTACTTTTTTGCCTCCCAGAATGAAATCCATTGCAATATGAGTAGAAATGAAAATAAATTTCCCTTTTATAGGATACGTTGTCATATATTTCCATGTTTCTCAGTTTTAATAAAGGATATGAACTCTCTTCTTTCTAAAATTCCAAGTCTTTTGCTAGCCAAGGTAGACAGAAACCAGTAAGTTTTCCTAGCACAAAATTACTGCTGAAGAAAATGTAGTAACTGAATTGGGAGTCAATAAGAAATGTAATTTCTCACTATCATTACTAATTAACTAGGCTGTGAAGAAGTGTGAATTCTAATATGGAACATGAAGAAACTACCTATTTCCCATAAGTTTTTCATTAGGTATTCCAACATTTTAGAATAAAATTTTTAAAACACTTTAAAATGGATGAGTACATTCCATTAGACTTGTGTATTCATAACTCAGTTTTGCTTTCAGTAAAGATCAGGAAAGTTCATGTGAAGTGTTAACTTCTGCTCCTTGTAAGTCTTACAAGGACACATAAGAATAACTATTCAAAATTCGCAATTTTCCTTGAAGGACTAGACTCCATCAGGCTGTGCAGATATTTACATATATTAAGATTTGCATGTGCAGATGTGTGCGTGTGCTCCCTGAAAAGCCAGCTGAATGACATTACTCTTCCCCTCATTAATGCAACATCAGAACTGGATGAAGGTGTTAGCCATGAGGTTTGGAGATGTTTCTGAAATAGATGCAAACTGACCCTTAATTATGGCAATACTGAGGAACAAAACAAACCGGAATAGAGCAAAACTATTGGCCAGATACCAGTGATTGTACCTGTGCTAGTGTCCAAGGGGATCTGAATGAGTTTGTTCCTGGCAGCCAAAGGAAGGTGACTGATACCTGCTCACTCAAAATCTCTTCTGAAGTAGATCTGCTGCAGACCTCCTAACTATTGCACTTCTGTCTAATTTGTTACGGATTTATCTTTCTATATGATCAAATTCATACCTTCTAGCAGACTAAGAAATGAGACTAGCATACCCATTTTTAAGGAAATTATAAAGATGGCAATATTGCCTTATACAGCTTAAAGATCAGAGCTATATTTGAAGCTCTTTTGTTGGGTCATAATTATCCACTCTGTACACTTACAACCTTATTCAACTATTTTTTCTTAAGTGAAAATTCTATTGGTTGAGCACCATTCATCTTCAACTTCTTCAACTTGTATCTTCTTCAATTAAATCAGCTGCTCATGGTTAATAGAAACACAGGGACCAAATACATGTCAGTCACTCAGAAAATCAGGTAAAATCTCTAGTATTTATGGGTTCTGTTCTTTGGTATAGAAAGAGGCAACTTATGCAAGTAGCTTTCAGATTAAAATGGCACTCCAAAAGCATACTTATAAGAACAAACAAACAAACAAACCTTGAAATAGTGCGAGATCTGGTTTATACAATCAAAATCTTTTTTCTCAGAGTTATAAGGAAAAAGACTTTTTAGTTTCTTAAGCTTCAGTATGCAGTTAAAAATATCTAAAAAAAAATAATTATTGCACTTTAAAAAATTCCAAGTAACTGCGTTATATTTACAATTTCTGTTAATCCCTGAAGTGGTTGATTTGTGACTCTAACACTTGAATAATCCGTTCAGTGTCTTCCACTGAAGCAAAATGAGGTAAACAGAGAAGTGGAGCTGAAAAGCCAAGAAAATGATGTTTTAAAAATATGCGTATGCATCATTAAATTGTAACAGTAGAGTTTTTACTGTTTGCATTTTATTATATCCTATTTGTCAGTGGGGAATAAACAGCAGCTTTTTTATTTTTTTCAAAGATTAATGATGTTCTGCCCAGTAGATTGATCCGGTTAATTAGTGTGTTCCACAGACAAGGTATGCAGACAGAAAATGCCCCTCAAACCCTCTCTTGTCTCTCCTATAATTTAATTATTATATAATGTATTCCGTTGCATAAAAGGCTGTTACAAATTAACAAGAAATGATGGAAATTGATGCAACATCACTTCAGTACTACAAACTTGAAATTAGTCAAAGAAAAAAAAGCCAAACTCGAACAAGCAACCAATTTTCTGGCTTTCTATCATGACTAAATACAGAATTAAAAGTACTTGCAAGTGTATAATTTGAAATGAATGGAAATATGGAACATAAATTCATTTTTTAGTGATCCCATGTTAAAGCATCTGGCTATGTTAGTAATACAAAGAATGAAATTAAAATGTTGATGCCATTCATACTTTTTTTGAAAGGAATCTCAACACTAAATCTTTTGGAATTATAGCAACATAAAAAAGCAGTAGTGAACCCAGCATAACAGTGTAAGGGAGGCCATATACTCAGTCGTGACAAAACTGGTTGAAAGTCATTCTGATCTTTTGCCTATTAACAATCGCCAGTGAATAGGACTTGGCATCAAATTTTGTCAGTGACTTGGTTTATGTAACAAAACCATTACAGACTAGACAGAAATCGCATGCTTTTCTCAGGAAAGACTTAGGAAAAAAGGTACTTTTGGCATTGCGTAACTTGTCTGTGGATAAGTTAGGCGAAGGGTACGCTTCGTACTGTGTGTGATTCTTTCAAAAACCTTAAGACTAACAGGCCATGGATTGGCAGCTTCCAGGCAAAGTTTAGATAAGCGTATAACTGAGTACGTACATCACAGTGGGTATGGGAAATACCATCTTCTCTTTGACCATCACAGAAAAGATGCCATGATGAACTAGCTGGATTTGAAAAGATTCTTATGTTAAAACAAACTAATAGCCAACAATTTCACTGAAGCGCAGTGCATCACTGTGCAGTTTTGCAGTAATGGGAAAGATACATCACACCAGAGAATACTACTGCATGTTTTCCCTGAATACTGTTTAATTCATTTTTCCTTTGCTGCCTATTCATAAGAAGGCTAGAACGAATCTTCAAATAATATGCTGTACATATTGATAATTATTTCTGAGGTGCTGTCTTCTTACTGTATTTTTCAGTTCCCTAAAAACTACTATTCTATTAGGAAAAAAACAAACCAAACCAAACTATTCTATTTAGGAAAAAGCCAAACCAAACCAAAACCTACCAACAAAAAAAACCACAAAACCGCAATGGGAATGAAAATAACAAAAGTGGTAGCCATTCATAGTATTAAAAAGTTTTTAGTTTTAACCAAGTGTTTCTTCATCTCTATAGATAAGGCTTAAATAATATTTATTTATATTTATAGAATATTTTCTTATTCAAAAATCAAAATACTGTGAGAATATTTAAATCAGGATGCCTTTGTGGAGATTTGAACCTGATAATGTAATAAGTCACATGAATTTCCTGAGGTAACACAGAAAGCTAATGGAAGACTTAGGAATAGACCAGGCTTTTTGCTCAGAATTTAAACCTTCTTGCCTTTTGAAATATTTTAAATTCATTAAATGTAGGATTCTACCCAATATTTCTGACAGAAAAGATTTGCTGTGTATATGGGAAAATAATTTCAATGCAGTTTCTGAATTTCCATCAGTTTCATGCTTTTCTTTTATGAGAAATGAAGATTTTTGCGATGTCATTGGAAAGCTTAGATCTTAGAATGTCAAGTTGAAAATAGTTTTCATATGCCTCTATCAGCAGTTTAAAAGAAACTAAATATTAGACAAGGCTTTCTATGGTTCATGACAAATTTTATGGTTTTATTTTTCATAGTACAGTTAGTGGCAGCAGAAGTATTAAAAATTGGACAGTTGAAAAGCAATAGTTATTTCAAAGTTCCAGTAATATTTAAAGATCTATTTTGCAGTTTGCTATCCAAGCATAGAATATTCCTAACCTGAAAAGCTAAATTCTCTATTACATATAATAAAATCAGAGTAGAATATGACATCCAAACAAATAAATGCAGATCTGAATTGTACATCAGATTTTCTCTAGAGCCCATATCCCTGAATATGAAACTTGCTAATGCTACCCAAATAATTAGGTTGTGTAACTCCCTAAGTTATTTCAAAATTCATTTTCTTTGAGGAAGTGCTGTTTGTATATGAAACAAGTTGAATGTAAAATCCTTGTGCTCAAAGGTGGAAGCTAATTGACAATATGAAACTGGTATTTAATTATGTTACTCTTCATCCATTCTAAAATCTAAAAAACCTACAAACATAAAATTGGTTTATTGCACCAAAACTTGTAAATATTTTTTCTCAAAGAAGGTAAATTTAGATTCTAATTTAACTCTGCCAAAAAGTCTATGGAATGTAAGGAAAGAAGGAAATGGAAAATAGTGACATATGCAGTACATCTCAGTCATCTAACGTTGCTTGATGATGCTACTAGTAGTTTTATGAATTTTCATATGAGAGTCATGCATAGCTTAAGAATAATTTCAGGTTATATTAATCATTTATTTTTGTGATCTTCAGTTGCAGTGATCTGTTGCCATTCACACTTCAATATACAATTGCTTCAATGATGGAATTCCTGTCTTAACTGAGAGATAACTGTATATTTTGTGAGACTGCAAAATCATTATTAGTTCCAGTTGTCTATAATAAAAACAGTCTTAATAGGTAAGGTGGGTGAAATTTAGAAAATTAACTCTACCAAATCAGACTGTCTTGGAGCACGTGTAATTGGTCAGATGATTCTAACATTCTCCCTCAGCAAAGTAATGTTTATGTGCACAAAGATATTCCTCTAGCATTAAGCATTATCTCTCTGTAAATTAGCAGCTGATAAATTAGGTGCTGATGGGGAGCCAACAGAGTGCAGTCAACTGTGAGTGTGAAGATAGCACTATTTGCATTCCTCATTATTCATGAAGAATTACAGGACGCCCACACATCTGACATGATTAGAACGCATGAACAGTACATTAAAAATCATACCGTATTAAACATACAAAACGAAGTGGAAATTAAAATATATTTTGGCCATTATAAGGACATAATGTTTGTTCAGTACTTCCTAACTGCTCTCTGAATTTCTGCACCAGCTGTCTTTTCAAGCAAGAAAATGCTTTACCTTTCTCCTAGAAGTTCTCTGCCTTTAGATCTCAATAGACCTTATTGCCTGGGAATTAGAGCAGAGACTATTTTGCAAGCCATAAGTCACACTGGAGCTGACAACTAGGAGGTGATATTTTTCCCCGGTTTGTTTCTCCTTGTTTGTTTGTTTGTTTGGTGTTTTTGTTTTTTTGTTTTGGTTTGGTTTGGTTTTTTTCTGTTTTGTTTTGTTTTTGTTTTTTGTGTGGTTTTTTTTTTTTTTGGTGATTGCAACTTTAAGTAGTCTTTATATGAATTTATAATATTGAAAGTTTATTATTGAAGTTAATGTATAGTCTTAAAAGGTGGTAGAATGTGTCTGAACCTTACATTCTGCTGAGCAAATCTGAGCTTGCCTGTTGTTAAATAACTACAGATAGGTTTGATGTTGCAAAAACATGCCAAAATGAAACACAGCATGCCTGGAAAGATACATACCTGGAAGGTGGTGCAAAACTCACAGGAATGGAAGGGAGGCTTTTCACAAAACCAGTGAATTTTGGACCAGCCCCGTGCTCCTGAAATCACAATATATATTCAGAAGTGTGTTACTGCTTTCATTTAACTGCAGTTTTATAAGCCTTGAGTTTCTCCTTTCTATGACTTTCAAGCCAAAATTTTGTAACAGTAATCTGATTGACACAAATATATGTATTTTTTAATTGAAAAGTGCAACCTTTACAATCAGATGCTTAAACTCTGCTAGAGACCCTGATACTTAAATTGATATGCTGTAAATCAGGAAGAATTCCACTAAAGTCACACTGATTTGAGTATCTTTTCATGAGTAGACACAGTCAATCATCTGTTCACTTTGCCCATGATCTTGATCACTGGCATGCTGTGATTCAGGTGGCAATAAGCTACATTGGAGTGCTGAGCCTGAGGCTATATGCCTCTTTCAACCTCTTTCAAAACCACTGAGCTTCTGAATGAGGAGGGTATAAAAACAGTGATTTGACAATGTTTGTCATATTCTTTGAGCAGAATTTTTCAAAAACTCTCCAGGAAAGGTGAAGAGCAGCAGAATAGAGTAGTTTGCAAATTAAGCCATAATACTTAAGGCTTGGTGTACTTAGCTTCCGGGAGACTTAGTGAACCTTCATTACATAGTGTGATAGCAGAAGAAACTTGAAGATGGCAGATGGAAAATAAAGAATGTTGAAATATATAATTGAATTACCCATATACCAGACTGGACCGAAAGATACTGGAATTATTACTACTGAGAACAAAGGTATAATTTTTTAATAACCCTGTTCACTGCACAGGAGCTTTCAAATAGTGTTTCAAAGACCAAGTAGAAAATAATACAGAGACAATTCAGTATCATCAGCTTAGATTTCATGTGCTAAATTTCAGTCACCTTATTTAAGAAAAAAGAATTTGGAAGGCAAAATAAATAGGAGCAAAACAGACTTTGAAAGGCATGAAGAGAGCTTGAGAAATCTGAAGCTAACTTGTATACAAGACAGATTACAAGTAAAATGTAATAGTAAGATATAATTCATTAGAAGTGCTGGTAATGTAATCATGGTCTCTGTTGCTTCTTTTGTCTTTATACCAAACAAAATGAATAGTCACTAAAATTTAAAATCGCCACTAATATTGAATGGCAATGTGCTTAATTATTTTCTGTCATCCTTTTCTTTGCATAATGTTGAATTTGTGTGGGAATAAATCTACACTCTAGAGTTCGAAGTGAATCAAAAATACCCACCAAGAGATACATGTGATTATGGAGAATACCCATAGTCATATTAAGTAAAGCGTGTCCTTTTTAGAAGGGATACAAACCCATAGGTTTCTTGGTTTAGGGCAGGCCAGTAACTAATGGCATTTTTTTGCCTATGGGTTGATTGTTTCATAATTGTCAACTGAAGAGTTCTTTTCACCTTCATTTGAAGTGTGGGGTGGTGGCCTCTGTCAAAGATGTGTTAGTGGATTAGATGGAAAATTGTTCTGATTCCACATGACAGCTCAAACAATTCTGTATAAAATCAATATACAGGGGAACAAAATCAAGTTCATACATTTCTGTATGAAGACAGGCTGAGAAAGTCAGGGCTGTTCAGCATGGAGAAGGCTGTGTGGAGACTGGGTAGCAGCCTTCCAACGTCCGAAGGGGGCCTGCAGGGATGTTGGAGAAGGGACTCATATCAGAGGCTGTAGTGATAGGACAATGGGTAATGGGGTAATGGGTTTAAACTTAAACAGGGGAAGTTCAGGTTAGATATAAGGAAGAAGTTCTTCACTGTGAGGGTGGTGAGGCACTGGACCAGGTTTACCAAAGAGGTGGTAAATGCTCCATTCCTGGCAGTGTTCAAGGCCAGGTTGGACAGAGCCTTGGGTGACATGGTTTAGTGTGAGGCATCCCTGCTCATGGTAGGGGGTTGGAACCTGATGATCTTAAGGTCCTTTCCAACCCAAACCATTCTATGATTCTATGATTTTGCTGAAGATGAAAGCAACTGTCTAGTGTTTTGGCTTTTTTGGAGGGAAGCTAATTCTTGCAAGCGTTTCTGCTACACCTAAATAATCCTGAAGTGAGAATTTATGGAGATTGTGCCAGAATGCAATTCATTGTAGAAATAGCTGTGCTAATTTAAGTGCTGGAAAAGGTCTAAAGCTGTATAATCACTGCCTTTTGCCTGCACTAATTCACTGTGCTGTGCTGCAAGCCTTGTTCACCCAGGCAAAATGTACCAGTGGATGTGGTGATGCTCATCCTGATATGTGATAACTGTTCAAATATAAACTGAACCAGTTTATGTTTGACCAGCTAAATACGTGTATGTCATACCATATTCTGCTGTTTGTGCTTATCCTTGTGGAACAAACACCCAGTAGTTAATTTGTCAGCCACTTAGAGTGGTTATAGACATTTTAAGCTTTTTTGGTCCATTAGATTGACAAGATAAAAATAGATAGAGCTACCTTTCAACATCTACATGATTACCAGATCTGTATAATGAAGTCATGAGTTCATTAGAGAAATAGCAGGAGCAGTTCTTTTTATTCTGAAGGGTGCTTGAAAGAAAGAGTCCTTTCCTTCCTTCTTGGCTTGCTCTTGGGTTTCAAGGAGAGTATGCGTGAACAGCACTGGGTTATATTTAACAAATGCAACAACAAACTTCTTCTGTGCAATCTCTACTGCTTAACAAGTAAATCAGGACACAGAGAACATTCTGTTTTTCATCCATGTTCTGTTTCTTTTTTGTGTCTGTGTTTGCACTGTTTTGGACAGCTGAGATCATTGAAAGGACAAAATGCTGATCACAGGATGAAGGGAAGCTTAGAGACAGAAAAAGAGACAATGTTTCTGGGAGGAAAAATAATATGTGGATAAGAATGGAAAATGCCAAGAGTCATTATTCTCAGAATAATGTATTTCTCATATTATTTGTAATGACAAATAGTGTGAGGATCCAGCAACACTGAGTTCTGCACTCCTCTAGTGTTAGCTTTTGATAGGAGCTGATTGCCTACTTCAGACCACTTCTAAAAATCCCAGTATAATTCAGTTAGTAAAAGCCTGCTATGGAAAAAAACCAGAAAATCAACATTTTCTTGATAGACTGCTTGTCAGTCAGCAAAAGGAGAGGGGTGAGAGTAAAGAAATATGAGGTCAAATGATCTTGGCCACCCTGGATTTACAGCAGTAGCATTTAAAGCAGCACTTGGCTCCTTGTCCCAAATGCCAGACATGTAGTGAAATCTTGAGCAAGTCATGAATTTCTTGTGTGCGTTTCTGTACGATAGCTGTACGATGGCCCTTACAACCCTATGCTTCTTGGGGGCATGGGGGCACCTGGGGCATCTTTAAAACTCATCTAAACCATACAAGCTGTCAGAGAGAATCCACTGAGTCAGCTCTTTGTTGATCAGGTGACCAGTAGCAATCTTTACTGGGTGACCAGTAGCAATCTTTACTGGGTGACCAGTGAAATCAGGAACACATTAGATGAATTCTTAGGTACTGGATGAATAGCCTATGTCTGAGAATATTACATGGTACACATGAGTGATGGAGTAAATTTAGTGCATTCTGCTTTCCATCTTTTTATGTAATGTCTGCTATTTTTTATTATCCTAGCACTTTGGTTAGTTGTTTATCTTTAGCTAGATAGTCTGCTTTCAAAGCATAAAATGGTAATGAGTTCTCAAAGCAAGAAGATGGTAGCATTCTGCTTTGCTGGCTCAGGATGTAATTTCTCTAGAATTATTATCCCTCCCATACCCAAAATACAGCTAAGGAGAAATGTATATACTGACACATACAAAATATACCAGTAGCTGCCTCTACACAGGTATTTTGGGGAGGACAATGCTTTAGCCAGGTATCAAAGTGATTTTATTTATCACAGGATTGCTTAGTACACTCATGTGTTAATGCCTTTATTTTTAGTATTATATGACATGAGAGGCCTAGTGACAGAAACAAATCCTCCTTCTGATTTGGCCATATTCTTCTACGTACTGCACAGATTGTTCTGGAAAGCTCTGACCAGGAATTGCAATGGTATGCTGAGCGCATGCAGTTGAAAGTGGCATAATCAAATGTCAAGCACTAAGTGAGCAGCTGATTTCCACAGTTCCATAATTAAGTTCTTTCTCGTGCATTTATAGTTCAGCACTGTAGCCTTTTTCTCATTTTGTGGTCTCAGGTGTGAGAAGCAGCTGGTTGGCTGATCTTGCCTGGGTGACCAGCTGTGTCTGGCACATATTTACAGGAGAGGAAATTGCAAAGCAAAGGTGCACTACTTAGCAGAATGTGCTGTGTCCACAAGTTAGTATTGTAGCCTACCCCATGCAGCACCCAGATGAGCCTCATACATATACATGAATGAATATGTCAAATGTAGTTGTTCCACAGTCTACATGTCCTAGTGCAGAAATGGCACAAACATCAGATGTAAGACCCATTGGAGAACTCAAGATTATATATCATGCATAGACTGAGTTACATACCTATTTCACATATAGGTATATGCATACATTTTGTGTAAGAGTCATACAAGTTGAGATCCATATGTAAATGCTAAAAATCTGGGATTTGCAAATAGAAATCGTTTGACATGTACAGGATGCTGCTCCAGAATTCACTAATACCATCTTAATGTGACAAGATTTAGATATACCCTAAACAAATGAACTGTATTTAATCTTACAAGTATTGATATGATTTGAAAAGGGAAGAAAAGAAAAGAAAAGAAAAGAAAAGAAAAGAAAAGAAAAGAAAAGAAAAGAAAAGAAAAGAAAAGAAAAGAAA
>WYDI02040444.1:0-13192 GCA_009867235.2 Psittacus erithacus
CTGAAAGTCAGAAACACAGCGCTGCACCAGCTACTAAGAAAGAGAAAAAAATGACTGCTACTGCTGAACCCAGGACAAAAGTGTATGGTAGCATGATGGAATTACCCACACTGGCATCCATCCAGCGCCTGAATGCTATAAAACCTATGATGTGGCTTGTTTCATCTAGCTGATACAGGACTTTTCTGTAAGGTATGTGAGTATACAGCACGGGATAGTTTGCGGCTGTATGTTTTATCCATAAAGATGCATGTAAATTTGCAAATAATAGTGATAATTTAGTAATAATCCCAAAGCCTCACTGTTCTCTCTTCTTTCACAAGCAGTCAGTTTTACTAAAACCTGCGAAAAGAGCAATAAAAATGAGACAAATTTCCATAGGTGTCTTGCCAGAGGCCTGTGTGCATTACAACTCCATCTGTGTTTCTCTAATCCAAAACAATGCAATGTATGCCTCAGTAATACAAAATTAGAACCAGAGTGGCAGACAAAAGGGGAGATCAGTAAGAGAAAAGTAGCCTGGGCCACATTCAGGTGCTCACCTTCCATCTGTGAACTAGTGTCTTAATGAGGATCTCATTATTAATTTCCTCATTATCCTTAATAATATAGCATGAATAATATTTCATTATCTTTAATGAGAATCTTATTTATTAATTAAGAAATGTTTCATGAGCAGCATTTCTGCACATTTGCATTCTTTGTGTCATAAAATTTCCTGCAGTAACCTCAGCTCTGCCCATGTAATCTCTGATATTTCTTTTGGAAAAAGCCAGCATTATTGTGACAAGTCTGGGGCTATATATGTTATCAGTAAGCATGTATGTACTCTTTGACAAGGTTGCTGCAGTTAAATTGTATTTATAAGGGCTGGGTTCTTTCTGCATTCTCTCAGAGTCAGTCTTCTACCCTACAGTGGTTGACATCAGTTGAAAGAACTTCATTACCTACCTCTCTTTGCAACTTGGTTGAAATCAGTCACAAAATTCATGTGATTGAGCTGGGCAGACAGACTTATAGACCTAAAAACCTAAATTTTTTTCGGTTTCTGGGCTTGCAAGAAGACAACTGAATTAAGCTGTAGGTGTGTCCAGCTGAAAGCATGGCTTGACATCCGTGTATGTATAAAAATTGATCTTACAATGGTCTCAGATGTTATAATGCTGACCCAATAAGCGTTCTTTTGTGCCATCATGACTCTCCTCTTTTAATTTGAAATGTCCCTGCCTATGAAATTAAAGCAATTTTGAAGAGTAGCAGCTCAATATTGTGACAGCCAAGAGATAAAAACTTTATGGAAATTCATACTAAAATAGTGGGTCATGTATGAATGAATAATTCCTAATGAAAACATTACCCTTCCTGTTCACTTAGTGTGAGGTAATATAGTTCAGGCAGGAAGAACTTTGATTTTTTTTCATCAATATAATTTTTACAGACTCTAAGAAAATCTGGTCTGTACTCTTGACTAGAAAAATCAGTGTCCTCACACACGCTGAGTTTGGGCACCTACATCCAGAAGTGCTGAGCTTGGAGTGTTTTGAAAGCTTCAGTTATCTTCCATTTTTTAACCAGGTCAAAAAGTTTGGACAGATTCAGAAAGCATCAGATCTCCAAAAGTAAAGGTCTATCAGTTTTAAGTTTACATGTGTCTTGTTTTAAACTCTACTGCTATATCCTGTAAAACTGATCTGCTGATACTTCTTTATTGGCTTGTAAAATTTTATCATCTCTCCCAAATCCCAAGAGTACTGTTTACTAAGCTACTAGTTCCTATTTTCCGAAAGACACCAGACACCTATAAGGAAAATTCAACCAAAGTTTGTCAGCTTATTCTGAAGTTTTGGCTTGAATTATGATGGCAAAGAAGATGCTGTTAGCATCAAAAACCTCTGCAGTTTAACTGCCAATTCAGAAGCCAGTGGCATCTCTTCAAGCACCACCTCCATTCATGCTACTGTCATTCACTGTTACTACCCACTCACGTGTGCTGAAACAGTCTATACGTTTGCAGTGAGAGGATTGTTATAAAGTTGATTTCCTGAGGGCCTCTAGGATTGTTTCTGATGTTTTGGATGCATAATTAAGGGCAAGATTCATGCTAACAGGCTTAGCTGATCATTAGTGAGGATTTTGATGAGGCCTTCCTTAGGCTTATACAACAAAGTGCAAGTTTTCAGAATACTAAAGTACTCATATGACTACTGCCCAATTCACTAGTGCTGGCCAAGAAGGTGAGATACAGCTGTCCTCTGCCCCCAGAAGGGACAGTCAAGGAACAGTCAGCATCACAGGCTGAAAAGGGACATATGAGCTGAACAGCTGATGTGGATTGATTTTAACATGGATTGATTTTGAAAACAGCATTTCTTTTAACAGGGAATATGATCCAAAGCGGATAGGAGTTCATGCTAGTTGGCAAAGCAAAGGAGGTAACAGTCCCTAGTGTTGGGAGGTCAGTTGTCCAGCGGCAGTAGTTTCAGATTTATCTACCAATCTGTTAACTTGTTAGAATGTAAACTTTCTCCAGGTACTTCCTTTTACAGGCTGTATTGTTATCCCTTTGAAAAATGGTCTTTGCTGCAGTCTGGAGGAATCTGTAGGAAGCAGAATACAGGCTGAATGTTTTAGCAGCAGAGAGATGTGGAATGTTTGGTTCTGTTGTCAAACCTTGTCTTTTCGATGCTGAATTTGAGTCATTTTTGTTATGTTTTGACTTCTCTGACACTGTTTTTTAGGTGCTTTGTATCGCATATACTTGAGTTGCTGGTGCGGCTGAAGACTCAGTCACAATAAAAATCTAATTATCTTTGTCACAAATGATCAGTGTCACAGAATGATTGAGGTTGGAAGCACCATTGGGGATCATCTACTCCAACCTCCCTGCAGGGTCACCTACAGCACATTACTCAGGATTCTGTCCAGGTGACTATTTTCTCCAGGGAAGGAGACTCCATAACCTTGTGGACAAGCCTTGGTAGTCTTTCCATGACATGTCTAATTTGAGCCCCTGGCATACAACAAACCTCTCTAGACAAGCGATTGTGTTGGCAGATAAGGTGCCTCTGCAGCAGGGAGTCACTCACAGCATTCACTTGCTGCTTCTTCCAGTGATCTGCATGTCAAGGGTCCAGGATGCGGGTCAGCAAGGATGTCAGGTTTTCAAAAGCCATTTTTTAGTAGCAAACACCTTTCTTGGCCGCAACTGTGCATCTCTTGGGGCTGATGTGCAGAGGCAGCAAACATTCTCATAAAATGAATGTTTCCATTCTTTTCAATGTGGACAGAAATGGTGAATAGACTTCATTAAACTTCTAAATCTCCCAGTATTTTTTAGAGCATAACTCTCTTTAAGATGTTGTAAAGTTCTGCACCAAAAATAATAATAGTAATTTTTATTCCTTTTAACACCTCTCTTCCCATAGTGCTTCAGAGACTGATAAACTAGATGTAACGAGTAACCACAACTGAAATGCAGCCAATTCTGAGATGAAACACAGCAGTTATAAAATGGCAAACAATAACATTTACAAATGGGTTAGGAGAGGACAGAAGGAGTAATAGTATATGCAAGCGAAAATTCAGGGGGAATGTAAGAATACAAAACAGGAATTTGGTCAGTACATACCATATTTAAAGCTTACACTAAAAATAAGAATTACAGGGAAGTGTTAGTAGCAGAATGTTATTTTAATCCTACGATCAATTTGTTGACAAGTGTGTTCAGTGTGTGATGAAAGCAACTGAAATGTTTGACCAAAATGTGAAACATGAGGATTTTGTTTCACACTACACCTATTTTAGGAAATTATCGTTATTTTTACCAGGAAGCACTATTCCATGCAAAATAAATAGCTGCTCAGGAAGAGAAATAGCCTTAAGGAGTTCCATCAAGTTCAGGCCAAGGAGAACTGTGTGTCAGTGAGCACTCTTCCCCCATTGCACCTCATCCACAGAGAGCGGGACATGACACTAAATTATTGATATTAGGGCACACAATGTCTTGATGGTTTTCTGTATTATACCTCACTGTCCTTTAAGGAAAATGAGGCATCCAACCACCCACGCTTTAATTTGCAACTATTATTGTAAGAGGCATTAGAGCTAAGGTTTCTTTCAGTAAGCTCTGCCTTGTCTGGATTCCCTTATATCCTCTTGTGATTTCCCTGCAGTACTGTCAGGCAGCGTAAAGAGCATTCTGTTCAGCCTATGAAATCTCCCATTTCCCAACAGCCTCATGGAAATGTGTTGCTTTTAATTATTTTCAGCAAGGTAACACTGGGGTTTAGACAATGTAGGCCAAACTGTGTTAGTCTTTTCCTGACAGTTCTGCTTTAACCACTTAACACATTTTTGTGGTAATGTTTAGCAGCCCTGGTGCAGGGCCCAGTGGTGCCAGCACATGTACAGGCATCCAGATCACAGGCCCTATTCATCAATAGGTCTGTTCTAATGGACACAGTAAACTTTCCAAACTGGTGAAGGAAGCTGGTAGTGGCAGTGAAATGATACCACATACAGCAAAATCTTGACTTCAGGTTGAGGTAAGACTCCCCAGGGTTGTACATCCATCTTAGCCTAGGTCTGGTTCAGCAATAGAAGCAGACCTGTACCCCAAGCAGTTTTTCCTGAGCACCTCAAGGGCGTTAAGGCCAAGGGAAGGCACAGTGCTGTAGAAGGGAGACCAGGGCTGGGCATAGCTGCTCCCCTCCCACATTCATTCCCCACCTGCCTCTGCTGTCAGTAGGGAGTCCACTAGGTACTCTATTAGGGAGAATATCATAATTCCTATGTTAATCTGTCCCCTCCTGTCCCCTGAGCTGGCACTGTCTCTGGAAGCTGAGAAATACCTCCAGAGCTGGCCAGGGAGGGAGGGTGAAGAGGGGAACTGCTCTACTGCTGATGCAGGGTTAAATTTTGCCATATCTGGACTGAGGACAGAAAAGGATTTTTTGGCTTTGTTCAGGACAACATTTGATTTTGCATATGTTGCTATAAAATCTGGAACTAGATTTCAGTAAGCACTAGATCTTTGTGGGTTTTTTAAGTCCCTGATATTGTTTAGCTCTCCTGACAAAAAGCTGGTGTAATGTGTAGCCTGAAATTCAGATGGATACTTCATGTCATTAAAATTACTTTGCTATTAGTCCAGCCAAAATGTGAGGAAGCAATTTAGCCATTTGACCCATATTAGACCCTTCTGATAGCCATTATGACCTCCAAACCCAGATGTCTCACACCAAATTGTTTAGCAGATGAACATGCATTTCACAGGAAAAGCATATTGCTCAGGCTGTGTAGTAGGTGTGATGGGAAATGTGCTATTCTGGTGTCCAGCTAGCACAAAAGCCAACTTCATTCTCTTTGCTGCATTGACATTCTTCAGCTTCTTTTCCACATTTTTTCTGTTTGTTCAGACAATGTGAATCTTGAAATGATGGAAGGATGCCTGCAGCCTCCTGGATAAACTGGTGGTGTTGGCAATTTACTCAAACACTTTGCTGTAGTTTAAAACGGCACCAGAAATCCAAAGAACTCAAATGCCTGTACACTCCAGCCCAAACAGACATTGTGTAAATGTTTAGTCTGAGGTATTTTATTATCTTGTTTCTCTTCTATTTGAGAACCAGCATTTAACCTGTCCTGGATTTTTTACTAATATTTTTTCTGCAGTGATTGAAAAACGTAGTGAAGTCAGTTTGCTGAACCTCTGTCCTCCTAGTCACAGTGAAAGAATCAAAATGAAAAAGTTACCTAGGTTGAGGGGTTGGAAAACTGTTGCTGTTGCTGTGGAACCTGGGATTTGTGTGAAAAAAAAAATAATAATCTCAGGCAGAATATGTTCAGATTTTTTTATTATTATTTTTTAATTGTTGAGAATTTTATTCAATATAGACAAGAGAAAACATTCTTCCATGAAATGCTGGAGAGGTTTCAATGTAATGGGCAGCTGGGAAGCATTATAGATCAAATTAAAACCTTCTGAATTGGATTTTTCATGGTGGTTGGTGGTTATTACTTATTACAGTACATATTAAATTGCCTTTGCTCAGTCCTGATGATTAGCTTACATATTCACTCTTGAGTAGCTGAGAGGTTTGAGCAGCAGAATTGACTCCACTTGGAAAGAGGCTCCCAGACTTCAGCATAAAATGTATGTTTCTGGTCAAGTATTTCCTGCCTTGCCTGGCTGGAAGTTTTTCTTACAATGAGATGGCTTGAAAGGAAGAACTCATCGTTATTTATTGCAGAGATGTGTGGATGCTGTTTTTTAGTTTTACTAGGTGACATAATGATGTCTGCCTTAAAATGAATGCTTTTTGAGAACTTAATTTTCACAGACATTTCAGATCTAATCCAGCTGAATCACTGGGCCAGCAGCCACCCACCCCTAATAATTGAGACCATGAATTTCAGGAGAATTGCATCAATGTTAAGTTTGCCCAGGAAGCAGAAGATTCGAGATTAGTCACCTAAGTTAAGACGTTGAGTTGCTATTTAGGTTCCCTTATGGTGAATTAGCGCCAGTATAATCGGAGTACCCAGCCACTTATCAGGGATCCAGTGAACCAAATCTCATTTGTCCATCTTCCTCCACAGTGCATCTTTGTATTTTATGACTGTGGTGACCAATAGTACCAAAGCTTATGAGCTTTCAGACTTACTTGAATATATATATTATCAAGAGATTCAAAGAGGAGCAGACTCCTCATTTGTTAGATTGCTGTGCTCTAAGTGCTAGTGAAAAGAAAGGATCTTCAGCAGCATATGTTGTTCTGATGTTCATCAAGTCATTTATTCAGTAGTTTGGGACTAGAAACCCGCAATTTGAATTACTAATGGCCTTTCACTTTGCTGTAGGGTAAGATTTGACAAATGCTTCATCAGTGTTGTTTGTTAAGTCTGTATTTAACAAGTTGAGCAGAACTGCAGAAACTCATAACAAGTATTAAAACCAGCATAAAAATATTTTTAATCTTCAACCAAGGTGGATGATTTCTCTATCCAACAAAACTTTCCTATGGTATAAGAACAGGCAGGATTAAGAACATGAGCTTTTTATGTTTACAAATAAGATGGCTCTTCCTTGTTGCTCAAAACCTTTAACCCTCTAAACCTTGCTTCTCTTACTGTTGTAGAAAGCTATGTTCATTACTTAACTTTTCAGAAACACAGAGGCTTTGCAACACAGGGGTGTTTTTTCTGACAGGGTAAGAAAATTCACAGGGAAAGTACTGCCCTGTTGGGTTGAAAGAGAAAGCTGTTTAGCTCTGTTGCTATGTCACATGATGGAGGAGCATGAACCACATGTTTCAAGAGGGTGCTAGAGCCTTTCTTGTTATCTTCACAAAGTAAATCCAAACTGCTAGCTTCTACTGTCAAGATGGATTACATTACTAAATTGTACTTATCTAGGTATTGATCCAAAGGTCTGGTAAATCCAGAGGGCTCTTCATGTGGCCTTCAAAGGAGAGAAAGTTAAAAAAAAAAAAATAAAAAAAAGGAAGTTTGAACATTTTCTTCTTTTTCCATACAAACCTGGTCAAATATTACAAAATGTGTTTTGTGAATTTTCTTCAACATTTGTTACTGGATGCTTAATACAAAAGCAATCCAGACAGTTCTGTGCCTTGTTCTACCCTACATATGTTCAAAAATTCCCACAAAGTAAGGCTTAGTTACTTGTTCCTTTATAATCATATAGAACCTCCAAAAAATTAATATTCTTCCCCTGTTCCCCTTAGTTGTAATGGTTTTCCTTATGATCTGAGAGTTAGGATATATGGCTGTGCATCTGGAAAATTTTTCTACTTATCTCCAAGATCTTAGTACAAATGGTACTAACAGGCGACCAACCAAGGAAATTATGATGCTTGGACTGTGTCTTTGAAAAGGATGTTTTGGGTGATGCATGATTATAATTTTCCGGATAGCATTCAGATGTCAGAACTGGCAGTTGCTTCCTCAAACAGCAGGTGTTCGAGCTGTCAGACAAGATAGTAATAAGTACCAACAGCAAATTTTGTGTGGAATTCAATATAGCACAATGTCCATGTTTGACGACATGCCAGAGTCATTAGGCAGTGAAAGTTTTATTAAACCCATAGACTGATAATAACATACTGAACTCAGCACTGAATTTGGGGAAAGTCAGTAAGTGTTGTATATGAATGCTCTATTATTCCTTATTAATATGACAAAGACTTTCTCAGAGCAATCTCCATATATTTACCCCAGAGCTGTTCCAAGTGGGCACTCTTGTAAACAGCCCTGAGACAATTATCTGTCCTAACTCCTGGGATTGTCTCACTGCAAACTAAAGTGAAGAAAAAGATTGCTTTAATATCTGAACTGTTCCCCTGAAAAGTTTTGAGGCATAGACATGGATACTGGAGGCAAGTTTACAATTCTATGTATTTTTAACCAGAGTAAGGTTACATCTAGGTGTAACCTTTTGTATTACAGCTCACAGAGAGATGTCATGGGACATCCCTATGTGAAAAAAAATCTAAAAAAAAAACCCCAAAGACACCAAGAAACCAACCCAAAAATCTGCTTTTAGGATGTCTCTGGTTTTAAACTGTAGAAAAGATACAGGCCTTGTTCTAAGCCACTGATCCTTCTGACAGACCTGTGCTCCTATCCTGACACGTACATATTCACTTAAAATATACATGTTGAAATTTCTTCCAGGACAATATTAAGCTAAAACAGTATGCGATCCAAAGAAAATGTGCTTGCTCTACAAAATGCCTGTTGTTCCCTCACTTCAAATATTGACATTTGTCTGAGTGCTTCTCGTTGTTTAGGTTGTTCACAGACCAATTTAACTGAGGCTAGCTTGCCAAGAAATAAGATGTGTCTCAGTAGAAAATGTCATAATCATTACCACTCCTTAGTGCACACTTTCTGCCTCATTTCATTTTTTTATTGTAATCCATCAATGGAACTTACAAATTGATGAAGCTGCTACCTGAATGTCACCATGCTACACAGTTCTGCCTTCATACTAATGTTAAGTACACAATTTTATTCATTCTTTTTACCTTAATTTTCATTTGATGTTTGGGTGTGCCTTACTAGATCAATAGAGTTCAAAGATCTGTTCACTGGTATGTTACTTGTGGGTTTTAATTCACTGCTATGTGCTTGGTGTCAGAGAAAGCCATTAAAAGCAGCATGACATATATACATTACAGATCTATAGTCAGACAGAAAGTTTTCATTTTAGAAAAATGTTTCTTTCAGTCTAGTTTTCACTGTAGAATGACTGAAATATCTTGAGAGAAGGAAAGTTCTCATGAAGACTTGCTAAACTTAAAACATATCTTAATTGTTCTTATTGTGTTGTAACTTTTGCTTTATAATTGCTTTATAATTTCTACAGTTATGTTGTCATTTCAAGGGGCAGCTTAATGGCACAGAAGAATAGAGATAGCAAGGGAAATTCTGATTTAATTCCAGAAAAAGAAATTTACAGTGAAAGAGATCAAACACTGGAGCAAGATGCCCAAAGAAATATTAAAATATTAAAATCTTAATCCTTGGAAATAGCCTAGATTTGGCTGGACATGATCCTGAACAACCTGTTCTAACTTCAAAGATGGATCTGCATTTAGAGGAGACTTGGACTAGATGACCCCAGGAAGTCCCTTCCAACCTAAATCATTCTCAGATTCTGAGAATATTCTGTTCTTTTGTCTATAGTTGGATAAGCAAGTGCTATTATACAAAGGCTTATAAAATCTGAAATTTTCAAGGATAGCAATAAATTATGATCATGAATTTTTCTCTCTGAATGTTACTTACAGTAAAACATAACGTTTCACAAAGTTACTATAGACTGAATACACCATCATTTGTAGCAGGGAGGTCACTACTCTCTTTCCCAAGCTAATGGACCTAACTCCTTTGGCATTGGCCTCCACTTTCCACTGATTTATCTGGCACTTAGCCAATTAAAATAGCATAGATGAACATCCTGATAAGTGGTTCATTCCACCTCCCAGCACTGGAAGAATCTTCCTTACTGCCTGCTGATAGTGCTTTTGTCTCATTCTAAATCTCCCAAATGACAAGGTTTCCACTACTGCGTTTGTCAGTCTAATTATTAAACAAAGAAAGAGAGCTCAATCTCATGAAGTCTTCCCTAACCCTAACCTAAGTTTTGCCCTCTTAATTTTTCCTGTTAATCTTACTTCTATCTCACATATTATATTAATATACCAAACTCACTGCTTGTGTTTAAATATTTCTTGTTCTTTTAGCAGCTTATACGTTATCACCTTCATTTTCCTCTGGGTATTGCTCTTCCCAACTATTCTTTGCTTCTCTAAAGTCTTGCCATCTTTTTGATCACTGGGCATGTGGAACTAAGTAGCTCCTTCAAAGCCCATATGTACCAGAGCCAAGAAGAATTTAGATTATTTTTCCCTTGTTCTGTGATGAGGTACCTCTGCAAAAACAGGACAGAAGTGCATTTAACATTCCTTTCTTGAATTTATACTGCAGTGCAGCTGCAGAAATTTATCATCCACTGTCCCCATCAGGGTTCCTTCAGCATTGCTGGCTCCCCATGAAATAGTCCCACTCTGTAGGTGTGCTCTGGGATGTCAGAGATGATCCTTGAAGACAGGTTGTAAAAATTACTAGGTTCATATTTCTCATTGGAAAAACAGAAACTGAGAATAAATGCAGTGAAGTGCTCTATATGCATTTAAACCAGACAAGCCATGGGATCTGTCTCTGGCATAGCCTTCCTTTCAGCATGTTTCAAACACTAATAGATGCTACCTCCATGCCATGCAACTGTATGAAAGTACAGACTATGCAGAGATTTTCATGCAGCTCTTAACCCTCATCATGTTTCATAAAAAGGTCACCTGATGAACATGGGACCAAATGAGAAATATGTCAAGCATGTGAAGCAAACAAGTGGAGAAAGAAAGAAGAGAATCAAACTCATTGTGGGAAGGAGGAGGAGGGAGCAGGCCAAGAAAATGGTAATTCTCTAATGTAAATACTCTATGTAGCACTCTCACTCAAAGTTCACATAATAAACTAACAGCTACCCACATTCTCATTCCCTTTCCTCCTGCCAATCTATACTCCATCTGGCTCCAGCCCTGAGGAGGCCTGCTGGCTGTGTGTCTCTGTGTGTGTGCACAGAAGGACCATTTGTACCTGCTTATCTTTTGGGTACTTTCTTCATTCAACACTACCAGAAATATGTTTCTGTTTAGTTAAGAAACAAAAAAAAAAAGTTGTATTTCACATTGACGGAAAAGAAAATAAATACGTTTAAATTGCAAGAAGAAACATTTCACCAATTCAAAATAGTCTGATGGCTCTCTAAACTCAAAACAGAAGCATGGGAGGTTTGCCCACCAGTACAAAGATGTGAGTCTGAATCACCAGAGAGGGAGGCCAGCATGCCAGCAAAGCTCTCCCTTCACTACATCAGGAAAAATATGGAGCCCTGTGCTAACTGACAGTTCATCAGTCTCTGACAGTAATCCACCCACAGAAAAAAGTGCTGGGCATCTACATTTCTGTATTGGCTGCAGTGAGACACACAGGCAATCTTGCAAACAGATAAATACCTTGCAATCCACAGAGGATGTTACTACATAGTTTGACCTGTGAAACACTAAACCTAGCGTCCATCATTTAGAACCCGTTTGACCTATGAGACACTGAACCTAGTGTCCATCATTTAGACCCTGATCTATATCTGCTTCTGTTTATCATGAAACTTGACTGTAGAATCTATTAGATGAAACAGCCTTTATTAAACTTCTAAATAACCACTATGCTGCAGTAACGAGCCAGTCACATCTGTCCAAAGCTTGGGAAAAGCAGTGCTCAGTTCAGAACAGTACTTTTATTTCCAACTTTTTAACAGAGACCAGCTTCTAAATATGATATCTTTTTGCTAGTGTTTCTGGAAGCCAACCTTTCTGAGCATTTTTCTTTGGCATCTACTATTCCAGCAAAGAATGATCTTAATAATTTTATATAGAGTTGGTTAGTTTTTCATCTCACATTTATTTGAAAAGCAACACTTGTGAATTGGTCAGTGTTTCCAATATATTTCATCCAATATTTGCATCTCCAAAATGAAAGCAATAAGGATTTTTCTTGTGTTTTTTTTATTTTTTAAATTCTTTTTTTAACTATGGGCACATCTTAGGAACAACATGAATTTTGTGCTTTAGCCTCCCTGTGTGCTCTGTCCTGCCATATGTTTTCCATCAAGGTTTGCACTGACTTCTCTGTTTGTCCTTTGTGCTGAGCGACAGCAAAATGGCTTCCTGTCAGTGAGCAAAAGGGTTGTGGCCTTTTCATTCTCCCTGTCATCTGCTCACGAGTTAAAAGTCCGTGAAATTGAGGGACAGATTTCATAAGTTGTACCAGAGCTCTAAACCAGGCTACTGGGCTCTGCATCAGAAAATATACTAAGTAAGATTTTTGGAAAAAACTTCTGCTGATCCTGTATCTCTCAGTTTGGGTGAGGGGAAGGCACTTAGGTACTCCAAATAATCCTAACTTTCAGTAAGTAAGATTCTGAAAAGGGTCTCCTTTAAAAGTATATCAATGTAGGAAATTCCATTCAAACATTTTTTTTAATAACCATTGTTTTTCTGTCTCTCTTTTGTCACTACCTGTTCAACATTACTAGCATGTTCAATTCTTCAGCTGTGGAATTTCCACACATAATATTTAAACATCAAGTGAAAAGATGATGTCTTAATAGGTCTTAAAAAGATGCTTTCCTCTACATCTAGTATCTCTGTGCTGCAGGACTAAGCATCCTTGTTATTGACATAGATATGAATGAACGTATATTTTATTTGTGAAACTATCATCTGAAAATACTGTTATAATTTTTTATTAAGGAGTTATCTTTATTTCCTTGAGAATTCAATTATTTTTTTTCAAAAAGATATTTGTCTAGAGATAAAAATCGTATTAAAGTGGGATTTTCCCATAGGATGTAGTCTCTGTTATTATTTTTCTAATCTTTGTCCTTTTGCCAAAGGAAAGTGAAATATCTGCAGCTCATTGTCCTGGATTCAGCAGTAGCAGTCATTTTTCTCCTTCTTAGTAGCTGATGCAGTGCTGTGTTTTTGATTTTGGTCTGGGAACAGTGGTGATAACACCGATGTTTGTAGCTACTGCTTAGAATGTT
>WYDI02040445.1:0-36749 GCA_009867235.2 Psittacus erithacus
CAGTAGCTACAAACATCGGTATTATCAGTACTGTTCCCAGACTGAAAGTCAGAAACACAGCGCTGCACCAGCTACTAGGAAGGAGAAAAAATGACTGCTACTGCTGAACCCAGGACATGTGTTTAAAACTGTAGATGTGGAAAATGGTGAGCAACTCATCTATTTACTCAACGGAAGTATGGCTCATCCATCAGGTATCCTGCTAGCAGTGTGAAAGCAAACTTTAGTGTTGCTTAATAAATGACTGTTCTGTTAATAATGTCCTATAGCAAGATGACTCCCTTAGTGTATGAGGGAAAGGCTTTGGATGTTGTCTACCTTGACTTTAATGAAGCCATTAACATAATTTCACACAGCATTCTTCTGGAGAAACTATCTGCTCATGGCTTGGATGAGCGTACTCTGCTACGTAAAAAACTGTCTGGATGGCTGGGCCGAGAGAGGTGCTGAATGGTGTGAAATCCAGTTGGCCGCTGTTCACAAGTGGTGTTTGCCAGGGCTCAGAACTGGGTCAGTTCTGTTTAATGTCTTTACCAATGGTTTGGATGAGGGGATTGAATGCGCACTCAGCAAGTTTGCAGTTAACATCAAGCTGGCTGGGAGTGTTGATCTGCTGGAGTGTAGGAAGGCTCTGCAGAGGGACCTGGACAGGCTGGATTGGTGGGCCAAGGCCAGCTGTGTGAGATGCAACCAGGTTGAATTGCCAAGTCCTGTGCTTGGCTCACAACTACTCCATGCAGTGCTACAGGTAGGGAAAAGAGTGGCTGGAAAACTGCCCAGTGGAAAAGGACCTGGGGGTATTGGTTGACAGATGGCTGAACATGAGCCAGCTTGTGCCCAGGCAGCCAGGAATGGCAACAGCAACCTGGACTGTATCAGAAATAGCACAGCCAGTAGGACCAGGGCAGTGACCATCCCCCTGTACCCAGCACTGGTGAGGCTGCACCACAAATCCTGTGTTTTGTTCTGAGCCCCTCACTACAAGAGAGACACTGAGGTGCTGCAGCGGGTCCAGCAGAGGGCAATGAAGCTGGTGAAGGGCCTGGAGCACAGCTCCTATAAGGAGCGGGTGGAGGCATTGGGGTTGTTAAGCCTAGTGAAAAGGAGGCTCAGGGGAGACCTTAAAGCTCTCTGCAACTATCTGAAAGGAGCCTGTAGCAAGATGGGTCTCAATCTCTTCTCCCAAGTAACAAGTGATAGAACAAAAGGCAGCAGCCTCAATTCGTGCCAGGGGAGGTTTAGATTCAATATAGGAAAAACTCATTCACTGAAAGATTATCAAGCATTGGAACAGGCTGCCCAGGAAAGTGGTTGAGCCACCATCCCTTCAGGTATTTAAAAGACATGTAGATGTGCTGCTTAGGGACATGGTTTAGAGATAGACTTGGCAGTGCCAATTTAATAGTTTGACTCAATGATATTAAGGGCCTTTTCCAACATAAATGATTCACCCCCTTGTGGCTAATTTGTCAATTTAGGGTGATGTCTCAACATAGAAATAAAGAATCACGAAACACTTTCTTAGAGAAAGTAAATTTAAATTGTCTCTGCTATGTTTGAGGAATCAAACATAAAGTTTTTGGAATGAAATGGAGCAGTTGTCATTTTAACCATAAGATATACTTTTGTATCAGGGAAGCTAGGAGAAACATAAAACTACACATAACCTAGACAAAAAAAAATTAAAAGTAGGAAGCTACATGGATGTATCCTACATCAGGCATGGGGTTTGTCACTATCTATCTGCCTTCCCTTTGACATACATAACAGAACTAGTAATTTCACAGATTTTTGGCCTTATACTTGAACTTCAATATCTGCTGTTCCCTCCTCTTCTTCTGCTTATACTTCCCGATCCCGCTGCAGAAAAAGGCATAAAGCATGCATAGATGCAGTATTTACCAATTGACTTAAAATTGAAACATTTGTAACTCAAAGACCAGGGAAAGGGGGAGAGGAAGGGAGCAATGCGCGGCGTTGGCATGAGGAGCTGAAGAGCTTTCTGCGTATTTCAATACTAAACTACCCTGAATCCTCTCGCATTCTTGCTGTGAAACAAAGGGGCTGCTAGCCCACTTTATTTCAAATTCCTCTTGAATGCTGCTGAAATCCATAGGAAAATGCCTGTTAATTTCCAGGTGTTGACTGTATTTATTTTTCTGTGCTGTGGTATTTAAAAACTAGCTAGGAATGGAGTAAAATCCGATTTGGATTTATATTCTTAATACAGTAAAGGAATCCAGCTTGTGTCTACGATGGAAGCATGGTGGGCTTTGGTGCTCAGGGTTTATTTTTAGACCTGCACAACTCACAGTTTAAACCAGCATTTACTGTAGTAAATGGTAAGTAATTGATGGAGACTAATTGCAGTTATCTTATCAACAATGATTGCTATTAAATTTTGATCTTTATTGCTTAATTTTTGTATAGCACTGTAGAAGTCTTTGAGATTTCACTTTCTATGCTAAGGCAAGCTTCACTGTTTCCTAAATTCCTGACTGCATATTGCCTCATAGCCCTGCATTAGGGCTTCAGGTGTTGCCCAGCCACATTATCATGGTGCTCAAGAGATGCACTGCAAAGTGAATGGAACTTCATAAAATTTTTGAAACCTCCAAGTTATAGACCCATGTGCTTATATACCTACATATTCTAGGAATATGTTACTTTTTCCTTGCTAGACGTAGATGGATGCAATTGGGCTAGTTAAAACACAGCATCAAAGCACTGAGTAGGTTTAATTTATTTGTTTGAATTTCTGCTGTTGATCCTGTGCATAAGCTGTAATTTATTTCCTTTGCTCATTATGCATTAGATTGAAGAGAAGTAAGTGTTGTGCTAAAGTGTTTGTGTCATGTTGATAAGGTTGGATACATAGCTATGAGGCTGTTGCACGGCAACAAAGTGTATTATCTTTACATTGTGAGACCACTGTAATTTTTGTATGTTATACTCAGAATATGAAAATAAACTGTAGTAGCAGGCATTCGGTGGATTTACATTTTTTGGGTCATTTTGCGTCTTTCCCAAATGATCTCAAATGTATATTTCCTGTCAAATTTAATAGACACCCCCCCCCCAACTTCACACTAATTAGCTAATTATGGGCCACAAAATGTTCGTTCTGTCCTGCTCTATTTTTATTCTTGTTTATTTCTGAAGTGTGAATGGGGTGGAAAATCCATCCACTAAAAGGGAGATGGAGATAATTGAACTCTTTTCATACAGTTCCAGGTAGAAATCAAATCCAAGACCTAGAGGTGAAAGGTGAGCTCTGTAACTACTAAACCAAACTATTCTTGGTAATTATCAGCATGAACATAATTATTAACATGTCAATTATACTCACAGTATTACATCTCTCCAAAGGGTTTAACTCTACTGATTTTCAACTTGTCTTGTTTTTTGGTAGCCATCCATTTGGAACAAAGTTGCTGGATAATATTTTTGACACAAAAGGGTAACATACTTTTCAGAATACGTGATATATATATTTTGTTCTCAATGACACTTGTAGGCTTCCAGATTTTGATTGCTTGGTAACACTGCTTGGCATAGTGAGGTATCTATTTCAATAGATTTAAATAACGTATTACACAAGAAATAAAAAACTGCATCCAGACTCCTCTCTTAAAATCTAAATCTGGAAATTGATTTATATATTGCATCCTTTGATTTTAAAATAATACTCTCTCTTTGTCTGCTAACAAATTTTTACACACCTGTTTCCCGAAATTTACTTAGCCAATGTACGAAGTCAAGTAATTTATCTATTTTGAAACATTTTGTATTTAATACCTTATTAACTCTGAGTATTCAAACATAAAATGCTTAATAAAATAAGGTTTTATGATCAGTGGAAACCACATGAGATATTTCTGTGCCTTTATTAATTCTATATAATCATCTTTAGTGCTTGTACATTATGGTAGGGTTCTAGTTAATTGGTATTTGAGCATTTCTGACTAAAGGTGCCATATTATTCTGCCTGTATTTATAGGAGTAGAACTTTCAGAAAATGCTTATGACAGAGACCAACCTATCTGGGAGAAGAATGGAGACTTCAGCTTGAAGACTGAGTACTAAGTACTACAGCAAAAGTGACTCACATTCTGAAGATACGTGACTTTGGCACAAAACAAATTAAACAAAACAATGTTAAACAACAGCAAACGTAGTATCCTATGTTCCTGTTCTCATCACATGGGTATGAAAGAGACCTTGTTTAGCAGCTATAAAATCCTTAAATCTGTGTAGAAAAATGGCAAGCTTCCTACAGGGCTGGAAGAAAGAAGACTACAGTAAGCCTAGGAGAGTATTAAAAAAAGGTATCACTTGAACTAAATTATCATTTTAGGTCCCCTCCAACTGAGATATTCTGTTCTATTCTAAAAATATTCTTTCCCAACCCCACCCCCGTTCTTGTGTTCTTTCATTGGCATCTGATTTTGACCACAGGATGCTGCATTAGATGAACATTTGGGCTGATACTGTAGGGACACTTTAATGTTTTTCTGCAAGAACTATCCTTTTAACAGTTATAAGCTAAGGCTGCAGTGTGGCCTGAGAACATCTGCTCTACCAGCAGGATGTTGGATTTAGTGACAGGATTTATGTGTAATCAAGAATCCAGGAAAAAAAGAGATGCCAGCTTGCACAAGTGGTTGATTCATGATTACCACACTTTAAAGGGTGGACCAATTCCTAGTACTTTTGTAATGAGCAAGAAAGACGTAGGAACCTAATGGGAAGGCTCCAAGATCAAACTCTACCTCTACCCAGTGTTGTAGATACGTGCCTTGCTAGTGCAACCATAGCAGGGAAACAGAAAAGATGTTGCCATTAGTACAAAAAAAGCTTACTGATGCATGGAGAAACATGCAATAGATTTGGAGGACACTTCCTGTCCTGCCATTCCTCCTAAAAGAAGGATGTCTTTGGATACTATAAAAAAAAGCACTTTTATGAAAAGATAAATCTTTGTCAAAAAATAAGGGATGAAAAAAGCACTATATTGTGGAGTCCAACAGGGACTTAAGCTATTGTGCAGATATTAGGGTCACACAAAGCTTCAAAGCCAACCATATTACATATCATAGAACACGAAAATTAAGGCCAACAGGTAAGCTAACTATCTATAAACATGTAAGGCTATAATGATGTCAACTTTGGAAGAAAAATAATCAAAACCAACCCGACTGCAATTGTACCACGGACTGATAAAATATCACCAGGAAAAAATGTAAATTATATTTACAATGCCAGATAAAATATTCAGCTGGAAATTATCAGATAAGTTTTGGAACTTGAAAGATTTTGTGACTTTAATCAAATGACTGTATATCAAACAATGAAACTCAAGCCAAAAACAGATATAAAAAAATGATCAGGTACTGTGAATGTCCTCAAACAATTAATATGAAATTGACAATATGTGGGTAAAGGATAGAAATGTTTTCTGGGCACATTTTACCCAGAAGAATACCAAGTACTTCTGCAAAGTAAAGCTATTTGCTAGTTTTAATAGCAAAAATGAATGGAAAAAGATAATGAAAATGAATGGAACAACTCTGTAAATTGAAATGACTAGTCATGTGATATTGCCAGTATGTTTGGTTAACAGTGTCACGCCAAAGTTCAGCTCTGCCACAGACACACTGGCAATGGGTTAGTTCTCATTCACTATGCAAGTAAAAAAAAAGAAAGAAAACCCTTTGTAACAAATGCCTCTGGCACTAGTTTCTCATGTTGACTGCCTTTCTGCTTTGTCAGAGCTTCCCACCCTTGCAGCTGAGGACAATCATGCTCCAAATCCTATTTGCTGTAGCTGACGTGAACATGTCTTGTGCTCTCCACCATCTCTACTGCATAAACAGTAACTTCCTACATAACCTGGATGTTGCGCACATGTTTATAGTAAAGGTGATCTTTCTGCCTTGGAAAGACCTCCTTTTGAATGAAAGCAAGTCTCTGATATGTTTAGATCAACACTTTTGGTTTGTGTTTGCTGTACTCAGGTCTGGGGGCTGAGCCTGGATCTGGAAACAAGGAACCTGATTTGTGAGGTACAGTGGTACTTTGGCATGAGGAAACTCTGAATATACCATGAAAGCCTCCTTCCTGGACACACACGAAGTCAAAATGAATCTAGAGTCCTAGAAAACAAGTGGAGAACATTTGAGCCACTGTCCATCTGCTGCCTGCAGGTACAGGGTGCCATAAACCAGAGGACACTGTAAGAAACAAGGAAAAGAAGAGACAAAGGCCAAAGAGACAAATGTCAACAGTCACAACAGAGACAGATGCTGTAAGTCTGGTTGGTTATAGTACAAAAAAAAAAATTGTTTTTAACGGGAGACGAAACTGATAAATGCAGTGTTCTTGGATGTTGCTTAGTAGGGATTAAGCTAGAATACGTTCCTTTACCTTGTATTACATATGCAGATGCAAAAGAAAGACCTTGTGAATCAGATGCAATCAGTTTTGCATCTCACTAGTAAACAGGTGATTCACTGTCAAATGCTCCAAACCTTCAAGTGATAAATCCATTTCCGAAACCCAGTAACTGTTACTACAAGCACATCTCCAAAGAATAAAGAGATTTTTTTGACTCAGCTATAAACACATTATTTGCAGCTGAGTAAGCTTTGTAACAGCTAAAGGCAGAAGCCACAGATAAATTTAGTACTTATCAGTGTAGTTAAAAAAACTGAGAGCACCTTTTCTCCCTCCCCAAATCCCACCCAACCAACAATGATTTGTCTCAGATAAAACTCACCTGATGTTAGCCAGAAATACTTCTGAATGCATTTTGTAGGATATTATCTTCTTGTTTATTAGTACAAGATAGCTGATGTCACATTTTCCTGACCTCTCTACCATTTTAGCAAACTAGGAGAGTGTTTATTGAAAAACATTAAGATGATAACTTGTAACAATGATTAAAAAAAAAAAAGGCTAAATGAAATTAAAGCTGTGTAAGCAGTGTGAAGGAATAGTGAAGGTCTGTGAAAATGGGCTTAGAAAATTTTATATGGGCATTATATGAACATTAACATATGCAAAGCTGCTGAACTGTTGTGTCTGCCAAAAACACAGGTCAACTCATAGAAGACTTCCTGATCATTGCAACAGAAAGTTGGAGTCTGGAGCAAAGTAATTATACATTTGCTTCTGTAAGTTTGAAAAAGAAATGTGCTAGCCCTGATTTCCCTGAAATAGCTTTATTAGAAAATACTGCAGCTAGGAAAGTGATTATGTATCTTGAATCTATTGTCCTTTGTCATCTGTATGTTTATTGCCTTCCAGCAAGTCACACTTATGGGCAGGAAGTCAAGCAGTTGGCAGGGCTGTGCAGTCTCAGATAGGTATTTGGTGCTCCTGAACATTCTCAGCCTAGCTACCTGGGGAAAATGATGTATAAAACTGCAGTCACAGAATGCCTACTGTGTTTATGTCTGATGAAGTTACAGCACATGATCACTACATCGGCAGCGGATTCATCCTGAACCTGGTGGTAATTGGAAGTATGAGCTTCTGAAGCATTTGATGGTGACTTTGCCATGAAATTTGAGCATATATACATTGTACAAGCTCATGTTTATAGCTGTAGCCCTTTTTTACCTTTTCCAGCTTAATGCATGCTCACTCCTTGAGTTACGCTCTCTTTGTGAGCATAATGCTGCTCACAGTTGGGCAGCAAGAAGAGGTAAGAACTGAGAGTAAGACATGGTAGAAGGGAAGCTGCCGTATTAGAGAAAAACAAAATAATGAAATGCAGCTGTTATGATAACTGGAACAGTGGTCTCATTTTCTTTATACAGAGTGTGGAAATAAAAGGTCAGTGTTGAATGTATTGGGTTGAGTGAGAATCTGATGAAAATGAGGAGCCTAATCCCAGGAACACGTGTAATTGAAGTACAGATACTTTTACAGTGTACAGAATGGTGAATCTCTCAATCGTCCATAATCATACTTTTGACCTTGAGTGATGTATATGCATAGGCAAACATATGTGTTCAAATGTGCATGCACAGTAGGGATGTATATTGTCATAACTATTTGTTACCAAGCAAAAATTGTCACCTGATCATTTCACACACTAGAAATCTCTTGTGTCAATAGTAGCTCCTATAGATTTAATTGAGTCAGCAGCTTCTGCCTGTACTGCCCCCGAGGCATGATGACAGCCCCAGCCACTAGAGCATCTCCATGTCATTGCTTCTTATATCCTCTCTTGTCTCTGACTGTGAGACGTTTAGTTTTGAAAGGACACTGTTTTCTGCCACACTTGAGAAATCAGGACTGTGCCACTTACACACTATCTTTCTTACAAATCCATTTTTGCTTTTATATTAATTTGTTTCCTATATAATTTTTTTATAATGGTTACAAGTGTGGTGCTAGTATCTAACTGAGAATGCACAGCTACATCACTACCCTCCACTGTACCCACCAAAGCCAGCTTCCAATGCAGCTGAGCATTTGGAAACCTCAAAAACCAAACTACTTTCCCTGCCTTACCCCAAGCTGTTTCCAATGGTCTGCCAAAAAAGACCAAACAAAGCACAAATAAAAGAAATAGGTCTACAGGACTATCTGACATAAGAACTTGTAATTCTACTGTCTTAGTCAAGCATATTTTAAAACATATGTGCTAGGACTGATAGCCTGAGCATGTAAGGACATCTGGCTCAATCAGACAAACTTCAGCGTTTTCAATGAGTTTCATACCAGGCTCAGCTCTAAAAATCTGCCTGTTGGTCGCCGCTGATGTAAGAAAGTACAATATTTGCTCTGATTCATCAATTCTTTAATTTAAAACCAATCAATGAATGAACCAATCGACTAACCAAAAAAGGTATCTCCCTTGATATGTTGATTTTTTAGTGCATATTTTGATTATATGTGTCATTTTTCCTGTATAGAAAAAAATAGCGCAGGGAACTTTTAGAACATGTGGTAATGTTAGCTGGACATACAGGTATGTCTGTACCTACTGCCCTAGGAGGTTTGGCTATATGACCATGTGCAACATGGGCTTTGAAAACACTTAAGTATTTACGTGCTATATGTGATCATGATGCAGTAATATATTGAGAAATGATAACAAGGGATTTACCTGTATGATTAAAAGGATGAAAACAGTATTCCTGGATGACTGGAGAAACATAAAGAGATACTTGGAGCTTTCTGCTCTTCCCATTTTTATTGACAGGAGGTGGTGGTATTCTGAGGATTTGTTCTTAACCACAAAACCGTATAAAGTTACTAGATTTGCCATATAATTAAAATACTGCATAAGAACATACAGCTAAATTCAATAAATAATAATGATTTTTTTTCCTAGTTTCAACTAATTCTTCTGTACAAATAGGTATTTAAATAACATAAGCTATAAAAGCAGCAACAACCAGTCAGAGTGTATGTGTATAGAAACTCTCTAATAGAAATTAGTGCCTTTTAAATATCACTGTAAACTCTGTTTTCTGTAATTATAAAAAGCCCTAGAGTTTTGCCCATGTAATAGTAATTTTTCAGTGTCTTCACCATTATTTTCCTTTTTATTTATTTAACTACATCTAACTTGAGCAAACAATGTTAAGTGGGGAAACAGATGTGGTTAAATAGCCTGTAATTATGCCTTTAGTCATCTGTTACCATCACAAAGCTCCTCCTGCTACTATGACCAGAAAAAGTGACCTAACTGATTTCACCAGCAGCCTTGCCAGTGCCTGATACAGAATAGATGGCCTTATTAAGCAATCAGAAAAAAAAAATCATATATATAAAAAAAATCAACCATTACACTGGAATAGTAATCAGCAGTGTTTACACTAGCCCCACAATGCACAATCAGAACCATGAATTCTGCTAATTGGGTACCTTCTGCATCCAGAGGTGCCTGCAATAGGAAACAAAAGGGACTTGAAAATTAGTGTTTGTAGCAATTAGTTTCTGTCTAAAGGCTTAGCCCTGTTCATGGAAGCCATGATTCAAACAGGGATTATTATAGTAACTATGGTATTTAAATGTCCTCTGTCATTATTCAGCAACAAAATTTAGTATAGCAAGACTAATTTGGATTTACTCTTTAAAATATGATTGTTGGGAATTTTTAAAATCCCAAACTGCAAACCATTTATTTTATGTTTTTTTATAGTTCTGACATAAGTTGTTTTCTTTTAAAGATTATAAACCTGTTTCAGACTAACTGTAGAGTTGATTAAATGTGTTTGTTATTGAATAGCTGAGATTTAATGAATGGTATATTGGAGAGTGTTGGGCTATTATTTTTCACAGAATGATCTGTACTATATGACATGTTGAGGGATTTCATACTTCATATAAATGGACTGCAAGTCCATATACAAGGACTGCAAGTTAATTGTTTATCAAATTCCCTGCAATGAGTACTAGTATAAGAATATTTAAGAAGAGAAATCTAGGTATGCAATTTTTTTTAGTAAACTTGTAGTGCTTTTACAGATGGGCCTCAGTGAAAGCTCAGTGGATTATATTAAGTTGGTTACAAAAAGCCTTTTGCCCTTTTATTTCCTTTGAATCTTTAGCATTTCTGATGTAATAATCTGATAGACAAATCTCCATGCTTCAGTCCTTACCATTATAGTCCCTGCTGTAGGTGCTTAAAGGACAAATTAACAGTAGTACAATTTGAGTAATCTCTTCACCTTTTCTGTCAAAGCATCAGCTGCATGTTCTTGCTTTGCTAAAGATCTCCATATGGTTACAGCAGGACTGTGACAAAAGCATACAAAAAAAGCTTAGAATTTGGGAAAGAAAATACTCTAGAAAAAATAGGAAAAGGGAAGCAAAAAGTCTTTAAGTCAACCCTCAGTCTTAGCTCTGCTCTGTAAAGGTTACACTGAGTAACGGAAGTGTATCATCTGCAATTTATTAATAAGTTGCCATCCTCATTAGTTAACTGCTGTTTAATCCATACGTGATTAACTGTGTGACCTTAAAAAGATTGTTATTAATACAAAACATTGCATTATGAAACCATTAAGTTATAGGAAAATATTGGTACTTTGAAGACAATCAGAATTATAAGTGTGATAGTTTTTAGAGATACTGTACCAACATTTCCTCTGACTGATTGCATTACATATTGATATTAGCAAGTATCAGTATGTAGTGCAATCAGTCAGTGGAAAATGAGTGAAATGTGAACTAATGAGAGCTAATTGTCTCATATAATAGCAAGGACACAGAATTCTATCAATTAAATTAGTCTGAGTTGAAACAACTATCAGTGTAATAATGTTGATAATATCAACCAAATTAGATGTAATGAAATAAATGGTATGCTAAAGATCAAGGATACCCATTGGCTTCGACCCCCACCTCCTGCTAACTAGTGAGAGAGCCTCATGACTTTGGGCCCAGTTTGCTCCAAGTTTTGCCTATCACACAGCCTGAAACATGCAGTTCTGTACTCAGGGAGCAGCTATAGAGGGCTTTTTTTGATTCTCATAATTTACATCTGGCAAATTACCTCAACCTCTCTCTGTGAGGTTGAGGCAGTGAACAACAAATAGTAGAGATATGCTATTAAAGACTATTATCGCTAGCTTTGGCACAGCTGTTGGTAAAACCAGGAGATCTGGTGGGTGAGGAATGCTGGCTTGAGCATGCTAGGCATTAAGGGTTTCATTTTTTCCCTTGGGAACTACTACGGCTGAACATCTGTGTTGCATGGTCAATAATGATCTCATGGAGCTCAACACTGTTTTCTCTCTCCTTGCTTAGCCCCATTCCTTCCATTTGCTGTTGGGGAAGGCTTCCAAAGCTGTTCCAAAGTTGCTGACAAACAGGTCCGAGGCCCTAAATCTACATGGGAACTGAATGGCAAGAGCAAAGTTTTCAGAGATGCTGACCATACAGAAGCTCCCACTGAGGTCGAGGGAAGAACTGCAATCATCAGTCTTTCAGCCCTGGTATTTAGGAGTTCAAATGGATCTAGAAGCCAAACTTCACCCACTTCTGAGGTTCCAGCCTCTGAAATTTCTGCTTGCACTGCGTATTGCTCTGTTTCACTTCCTCACTGTCAGTCTTCCTAATTCTGTGATTGCTATGACCAAGAGGTGTCCATTAAGAGACTAAGTAAATCTATCACTCATTCCTGTAACTGGGCTTGGGATTATTAACAGTATGAATTCTCAAAAGAAATAGAGTACGCTGATCTGGGTGTATGAAATGAGGCAGAGAACAAATTGATTTTAACAGTCCTAATTGCCTGATCACTGTAAATCCCTCCTCAGTTAACACTCTAGAAAAGTAACCTGATAAAATAAAAAATAGAACAAGACCAGAAGCTGAATGCTCAATGGGCAGTGACATTTTTGAGTTTAAGATAAACATCAGACCATTACTTTTTGACTCACATAAGATTAGTTTCAAATTGTCACAGCTTCTGGACTTTCTTGGACACATACGAAACAAGTTGATGTCCACACTGACTGTGAGCACTGTGAAGGGTTAAAAGATGAAAAAGACTCATGAATTTTGTGATGCACTGAAAATTAGCTGTAACACCCACTTTCTGCTGCAAGGCTCTTGGACCATGCAATCACACAAGTATTCAAGTTGATGAGATATGGTGAAGAGTCACACACAGAAAGGAGGTATAGGACAGAGACTACAGAAGCAAGTGGGCTGGTAAACTCAAAGGTTGGCAAAATATGAGGGAGAAAATGCATGCACTTGTGAAGCAAAAAGAGGAGAAATAACGATAAAAAAGTCTGTGTAGTCAGACCTACCACAGCCTTCTTTCTGTCTCAATATAGTAAAAGGCGATAGCTGTCACTGATGTAGGCACTTTGCCAACCTGCGTTTTTCCTAAAGCTACTCACAGTCTGGGGTGGTAGAAACACAGAGAAAAGTCAGGGCCACACAGACCATCAGCTCTACCAAGGATGTAATGCATGCTAATCTGAAAGCGCAGCTTGGGAAAACATTAGAGAGACAGAATACCCCAGCAGAACTGTAAAATTTGACAGATGACTGTCATACTGACCTTGTAAAAAATCTGCAGCTGTCTGTGAGTGTGTAAAAATTGGCCATATGACTGGATGAAGGGAATTTTTCTATGTGTATCAAAGAAAGTGGACACAAGAATCATCTCACTGTTGTCGCCTTCAAGTAAAATTCATCTCCTTCTATTACAGGATCACAGGAAGAAAATGCTGGAAATATCACCATGCTACAGAAACATTGTGCCTGAGAAAGGTAAGGCAACAAATCAATCCACAGTGCTGAAATCACATCTCTGAAAAAAACATGATCACTTACTAACTGCATATTTTATTTGATGTTTGGAAAGCATCTGACACCTTTCTGCCTCAAAGGCTTAGAGGGATGCTAACAGACATTGAGATTCCATAGCGTATCACTGAACTCACCACGGACTTCTGTCAGTGTCAAATCACAGGGTGAAGAACACTGTGCGAATGAATGGTTTCCATTGGGCAAGACACAAAAAAATGCCATTTCAACAGAAACATACATTTTGAAACTGCTGTGAAAGGATTTTGACACAGGGAAGGAGAAGAAGTTTCCATTAGTGTCCTAACTGATGTCTGATACACTAACAGCATGATGACCCATACCACAGTGACTGATCTGATACAGTCAATTCTGGAAGTGAAAACCGGCAACTAACCAGGGACATGAATGTTCTGAATATGTTGAAAAGAGCAAGCACATATACTGACATAAGTCATAAAGATAAAATGTTTTTTAGTAGTAGAAATATAGTTAAAGAAATAGGGTCTCTGTCATAAGCCAGCTGACTGTCTCACTTAAATTTTGTACGGATGGAAAAAAAACTAAATCAGGAAAGCAATTACAGAAGCACTAAGAGTGGAAAAACATAGCGGATGCTAGCCCCTATGTTATTCATCAGATAGATGGCGGATGGACTGGTGAGGCCACAAACTTACCAGTCCAGCTAGAGAAGGACCTAGAAACTGTGATATGACATCATCACAGGTCATGCATGAACACACGGATGTACTTACTGAAGTTATAATAATCAGTGAGTGAATAAATTTGTTAGCTAATTCTCTTAATGCATACGGATAAATTAAAAATTTAATGCAGAGTCTTACATGTGATTACTAATAGTTATTCTCAGTGGACCTTCCGGCTCCTTATTGTTCCTTCTACTTTTCATTTAGCAAGACCATTATCTCACCTATATTTGAGTTGCAATTAATTTCATTCCCCTCATCTGTTAATGACTTTCCTTCCCTTTCATATATACTTCCCTGCTCATCAAAGCCTTTTTAATCCTCCCAAGCCCCTTTTTATTCACTCTGGGCTTGACTGTAATGCTACTCTGTGCCCTGGGTAAGTAGCTACATTGCCCGAGGAACAGACCAGGGAATTAAGTAGGAATTGGAGCTCTGGTCTTTCTCCGTGCTACGCTCCTGAAGACAGGGATGGGTTGTGGCTGTGCAACTTCCAGTCTAGGCAATAACTTTGGCCAGCAAACCAGAGGGAAAAGCATTTTGCAGATATAGGCAGGGGCTTCTTTCCCTGGTGATCTGCATGCAGGCAGGATTATATAGTTAAGGTTATCCAGGTCCTGCTCTCCATGCCAAACATTTTGCTGCATGAGAGAGCAACATGCAGCAGGTAATGTAATACTTTACTTTGCTGTCTCTGTTAGTCTCAGCTTCAGCATTTTAGTTTTTCATAGCCCCAAGCTAGACAAGGATGCTTCAGTGCTGTGGCCAGCAGGCACACAGATACTGACAAAATGTCACAGTCAGGCCGCCTGGGCAAGGAAACAGCATCATGTCCTGGTGCATCATCAGTGGAGTAACAGCTAGGACAGTTCACCCTTCTACTTTTTGGCTCCCCATGTCCTGCCATCTTTAGTATGTATGTTTTTATTAAATCATATACCCTTTAATTTCTGTCATACTGATTTGTTTTCAGATAGCTTCTGATTGCTCTTTTTTTCTTTTCCTCTAAGAATTAACATGGTTTCTTGTTCTTGTAATAAAAGTTTGTAACTTGAGAACCTCCTTAATACAAGTGTGATTGTATTTGTTATCCAACAGAGAGATGGGAGGTCAGGATTTCTCCATTATGGTTTTTACAGGCTGGAGAAATAATTATCCTTCCTCAGCTCTGTGTACTTTGTAGTCACAGCTATTCTTCCCTCCTGGTTTGCTCAGTGTGTGTCATTCCCCATGCTCAGTGGGGCGGGAGGGTCGCCATATGTAACCAGTAGTCTGGCTTGTATAAAATCCTGCCTGTTGCACTCCATTGCCATAAAAATCTAGAGCATTGTTCATGTAACTGCATGGAACTTGCAGGAGAAAACCAGTGGGACTAGTTAATCTGTAGAAGGACAGAGTAGAAACTAGTCAGGTATTTTCTCCATGTTTATTACCAATCAAAAATGATGGTATGGGAACACATCAGAATATTTATGAAAATGTAGGCTAAAATGCCAGATAATCTTTATTTGGCTCTTTCTACATTTTTTCCTTTAGCCTTCTCTCCTGAATACTCTTGTGAAACAAACAGCAGTTATGACATCTGAATATGATTAATTTAATGGCCTAAAAATATGCTATTGTCCACAACTGTAACTGCTTTCAAGTAACCTTCACATTTGGCTGCTGCTATGTTTTATCATGTATATTGTGGCTCTTTTTTTTTCTCCCTTTGCTTTTGTATTGCTTTAAAAAGACAACAGAACATGCTGTGAGTTAGTGTTTCACTTGTAAAAGGTTATGGATTAAGCTCAGCTGGTTTCTCAGGCTGACACAGGGTTCATGATTAGAAGAATGAAAACAAACATGAATTGAAAATGTCACTAACCTTTATTGGGCCCTGAAAATCCCTGAGCCTGCATGACAGGAGGCTTTCCTGTTTTCAACAGGATAAAGAAGATTGAAACAAAACAGCACGGATCTTGGCTATTTACATTCTTTAATGAATGCTCTTCACGTTTGGGTCCCTTTGTCAATCTCCCAGTTTTAGCTGTGAAAAGTGTGGATGGTATCACATACTCTTATAAGCCATGGAGTAGACATCTGTCTAGGATGCTTTTTCCTTCAAATTATGCTTAGTGTAAAGGGCCACGTTTTAAGCTTCATTTACGACTATGCATGTATAAGGTAGCCAATTATCCAGTTTGTGTTCAATAGCAGAAAGGCTGAATAAAACCACCTCTAAGTAATGCAGCCAATTTTATTTTATGAAATTAAATCAAAGAAAACATTTTTATAAATTCTAGCTAATATTATTGTACAAATTTGAAAACTGCTTAATAAAAAAACCCCAAAACTTTAACTTAAAAAAAAAAAATCAGTTCTTGCTCTAACTGCTGTGGAAGAACATGACCTGTCTTAGCAAAGGCAGCAGGTACTCAGAGTCTACTCAAAATGGCCAGTGGAAACCAAAAATCCCACTGATCTGGGGTGCTTTGTTTTATCAAGAGCACAGATTCATGACCAATATCTTAGATCTACAAACTAAGGAGCCTATTGCATGGTATGACTGCTCTTCCTCAAAATTAACTCTTCCCATGTATTATAGAAGAATTAAGCATCACACTTGGTCTTACAGTCTCAAATATTCCCTGCTTCCTTATTACCTTACACTGCTCAGCTGACTTTTTCCCCAAATTACTGAAAACATAAAAGAGTTATCAAATGTTTTTAAATCCAGGCTGTGAAGAAACAAGGTGTAAGTTTTAATTCATTTTAAAAATTTTAGCTCCATGCTTTGGTAACAGCTGTGTCATTGCTTCACTGATTTCATAGGTAACCTGAGAAAATACTTTATGGAGGAAGAACACTGGGGGATCCAGCAACCAAATCTATTTCCTTCTCCTGATCTATATAAATGTCTAGTGGATATGGAATTTTTGCCTCACAAAATCACATTTAGCTTTTTCACAAAGTGAAGTGAGGCAATACAGACCCATGCTTAGTACATAATTATTTAACATATCCTACCATTTCATGGTGCAACGCTGACCTGTAACTGAGATTTAATGAAGTGCTTTGGCAGAGAATTAATATTAGGGGGAATACAAACCTGCAATTTTTTAGTCGGACTTTGTCCAATTATAGTTTTATCTTTCATTACATAATGTATTTCACAGTTTTTGGTGCAGGAGCAGAGTGAGATCTTACAATAATTTAATGAGGACTAGGGGGGCTTATCTCTATTTTAGTATTTTGCAAACATTGACAAATGTCATATTTGATAAAATTTCCTAAAGTTTCTTAATTATATAAGACCATGAACCACAGCTTCAAAATCAGCTGAGGTTTTTCTCATGTGGCCATGTGAGTCCTATTTATTGGAAGTGATAAACCAGATTAATTGAATTAACTGAAAACTAAATAAATGGCTATTATGTACTGAAAAACTAGAGTGTTAGCTCCTTAGTTGGGCTTAGGCTGATAAAGGAGGTTTTGCAAGGCAGCATCAAAATTCCAGGTGTCTTGCCACACAGCAAATTCACATCTATGACTGCACATTCTCTAAGTGGATTGAGAAAGTAGGAGCACAGTGGAGAACTACCCAAATTAGCCATGGAAACAGATATCAAGGAGTAGTAGGGACATGACTACATATCTCATGCTGTTAGAGAGCATCATGCCCTTGCCACTTACCAAATTGCTTCTCTTTCACAACTCCAAACTCAGCTCAGCAAAGAGCACGAGCCTCTTCTCTGTAACCCTGCAAATCCATAATTGCATATGAAGGGTGAGGTCTGCCTCTGATGTGCTTCTACGGAACAGGACAGCTTGATGCATTTTGATGGTTAAGACGCTCACGCGGAGAAGTTTAAAGGGGACTTTAAAGGAAACACTTTTGATACTCCTAATACTACCGCTGACTGGCGTCAGAAGGGCTGGAATGAGAGAATGGATGGATTCTCCTCCTGGCTGTGATTTGTCTGAGGTTAAACAAGGTTATACCTCAGGGTATACCCGACATGACAGCTCTTGAAGATAAGACAGGTGGTAGAAAGCCTTGTTGGGGAACATCAGTAAGTTTAGGTGTGGGATAGACATCAAATTGCCAAGTGCTTTTAGAACTCAAGCACTTCTGCTCATTCCTTGTGCAGAAACTGTCACCTAGGAGATTTCTCTTGTGGAAACTTGAAGTTTTGAGGATCTGAATTTTTGATTTAGGTGCCTAAAGTGGTATTAAGATGACTGCATTCTCCTCTTGAATCTAATTCATGAAGGCAACTTTTTTAAAGATACACAGTGCATGAAAGTACATGTAAGTGCTTTATTTTGATTTGTCAAAGGTGCATGGGAAGTTAACTTTCTTTTGGTACTCTCTGTCTGGAACACATAGAGATTTTCAGTGGAAATAACTCAGACTTAAACTCAGGTTCTTCAAAACCCTTATCTATCTACCTGTCAGTATCTGTTTAGGCATTGAATACATCTGGGATATTAGCCATAAAAGCCCAATGGGCCAAGGCTCCAAAGGCACTTAAGTGTCTTTGGAAATATGTTTTATAGCATTTTACTGCCATGTTATCTGTTCTGTGGCAACAGAAGATGCAGAAAAGGAAATAGTAAGTGCTGTCTTTTTCTTTTTTTTTTTTCCCCCAGCTAAAATCCCATGTTACTTCTCTGGGAAAAGAAAAGAACCATGCTGAGAGCATTTGGAGCAATGTAACATTGTTTAGTTTAATTTGCAAAGCTCTTGAGAGCAGTTTCACTTAATATATAGTGCTATATAATGTCTTGGCTTAGTTTGGACTGTGTCAGAATGAAGCATGAACTCAGGCATAACTCAGTGATCACTGATTTTAGTTTTGAAAATACATGGGCACACATGATTTATAATCAAAGGAAGGAGCTAGTGATACTTGGCATGTGGAAATTACTGTTTAGATCTGTGCCAGTTTCTGCTAAACTCTCCCAATGTACTTTCGTCTTGGACTGAGCACTTTTGACTGTTCATACAGAAAGGTTCCCTTCAATGGAGGACTGAGCCAGCCATTTAAAGGGTGTTTTTTCCCTAATAAAACTTTACAGCACTTTTATGCGAATTTAGTGTTTGTGAAAGGCCCTGCACTGACAGCCCAGGGAAAAGAAGCCCTAAGTCCTTTCAGATCATGTGCAGTGCAGACAGGGGTAGCAGCAGTGCTCCTGCCTTGCTGTACTCACACATGTTCTTCACAGCCCAAACATGATCACCTGTACTGGATAAAAGATTGATTTGGCCTCTGATACTCTTCAAGCATTTGATTTGTATCTGAGACTTTCACATGGCTGCAGTCTGATTCCACCTGTGGAGAAGTTTTGTGGTATGATCGCTTGCACAGCACTTTCCCCCTTCATAAACTATACAATTGCTTTTACTGGCTAGTCTTTTTTTATTGTAGTACTGAAGCCAGCTGGATGTGTACCAATGATTTGCAATGGGTGAAACATCTCTTATTTAATAATTCAGCTGTTTAGCTCAGTTGAAATGTGACAATTAGAACAGTGGAGGAAGTGCACTTACATATTAGAATTAAAACAGAAATATTTATGTAGGCACTAGTTGTAATGCGATGTGTGGGGTAAATTTGTATTAAAATGTATTAAAATCAGTATGCACCTCTGAAGCTGCACATGTTGTATGTAAAGACTATAATTCAAGACAGCAAAGATGCTAGAGACAAGGACCCCTATCAGGGTTAGCTGAACTGCACATACATGGAAGCTTTGCATTTGACATACATAACCCCTTGTATTAGCTGGACAGGCTGCCCTGCTGAAGATCCATCCTGACCTGAGGAAGTCACCTCACTCTTTTCCACTAAAATGAGAAGAGGTTGCCTGCTGTTCATTAAATGGCTCAACACTAGGAGCTATAGTCAGGAGTGGAGGCAGAAAGGCATTGCCACTATCATCAGTGAGGAAGGCAGTACAGGACTGAGCAGACCGAACAGCCTGGGCTGTACAGGGAAACAGACTCCAACGTCTCAGGCAGTCTTAGGCAGGAAAATTAGTACACAGGTGGTACCTTTAGGTATAAGCAGCACAGCTCTGAGTATCCAGAACACTTTACAAATATCTTTAAGGCTTAAGCATGGAGAATCAGTGCAAAGCATATCTGAGTTTCATGGCTGGTTTTCAGGAAGTTAAGAGGAGAAATTCTGCCATATTAGGCTTTGTTCTGTCTTCTCTTAGAGCATTTTTAAAAATTACCCAAATTATAGCCTGTGAAACAGTTATGGTGAGGTAATTAACATTTTCACTGGGGCTTCAAAACACAGGAGGAACAAAACACTTAGGAATGTAAAATGCACTTCCCCTGGTCTGGCATGAGCATTTACTGGAGCTAGCAGAAATACTTTCTAATGGGAAAAAAAAAAACCGGAAAAAAAGATCTTGTTATTTGAGAGAGTAATATCAAGATGACTGGTTCTTTTGGGGAACTGTCTCATAGTGATCTGAAATTAAATGCCTCACTTTGTATTTCCCTGGTGATTCAACTCTGAGAGACCTGTGTCTTCATTTCTAATTTCCCTTAAAGAATCATTTAAAACTATTAAACCTCAATTAATTTCAGGCTGAATTCAGTAGAAGTGACTATGTTTATAATTAAATGCAACAATTCAAAGATAAAGAACCTACCTCACATCACTATTGTATTTTGTGATGATGTTATTTCAAAGTATACACAAAAATATGGCTGAATATTTCCTTATTTTTCCTGTGCTCTGTTTGTACTTCTTAAAGACCTACTGGAGTCTTATATTAATTTTCATACTTAATTTTGCATATTTTGTGAAATTGAAAGCAGGAGAGTTTGACAGAATTAATGTGATGTGCCTTGTTCACCTGTCCGCCAAAATCCTACCTATAAAGTGTTCTTTCTAGTCAGCACTGAAATCTCTATGTTTCCAAGATGCAGATTGTCTTAGACAAGCTTATTTCATTGCATTTCATTTCATGGTTCCCTCCAAATGCCTAGTACACAATACTCCTATATGTTTTCTCATTTAGAAAGACTTGCCAGGGAAGTTAAAATATTTCAGGTAATTCTGTTCATGATTCGCAGCAGGATTATTATAGATTGATGCATGACGGTATCTTGGATTCCTGATGGAACAACGTCCTTAGGATATGAACCCGAATACACACATAGTACTTGGAGGCTAATTGTATTTGGTTTAACAACACTAATTTACTGAAACAGGCTTATTATCTGGCCCATAATTTCCAGCTTGAGTTTAATGAGTCCTTTGCTCTTTTATTTCTCTTTTCTCCGTCTCATTTCTCATCCTCTGTCTTGCTCCCTTATCTTCTCTTTCTCCCTCTTTCTCACTCTCTTCCCCCTGTTCTCTGTCTTGGCCTGAAAGCACAGACAAGTCTGAGGTAGCATCATTGCTACAGTCTGAAAGGTGAGAGTGTGCAGATAACATTCCTTTAGAGCTGTGTAGCATCTTCAGTTGCTTTTGAGGCTTCTGGGACATGAATTGTCCTTGGGACACTCTCTTAAATGATGGAGAACTCCCATAAATCACTGTCACCTAAAAATAGGGCAGTTACTCAGTGACTAAGTGCTCAGTGTCCCTTGTTTCCCATAAGGGGAGGGATACTTATCTGCATTAAGACCAGCATTAAGTCCCTGTGTTCTACTTACTAGCCTCAAAATAGAGCTTACACTACATGTAAGTGGCTCCAAAGACTTATTCTGGCCCTCTGTGCTGGAATGACTGTTGTGCAGCATGCATGCAATAACTGCCTCCTGATGAGGAGTGGTGTCATCTGATGCGAAATGACAAGGGAGCAAACCAAACACAGGAAGGTCTTTGCTTGCTGCAACAGCTGCTCCCGCTGTTAATTGATGCTGTGTATCTGTGGCATCATCCCAGTGCCTATTTTAGGTTGTTTCCAGCTGTGAAGGTTTTTGTCTCACAGCTAGTGGTATCTGTGCAGCTGGCAGAGTGAGGTAAAAATAAACACAACTAATTCAGCAAAGCAATGAGAAAAATATACAAAGAAATGTAAAAATAATGTAAGCCAAGGTTATTTGGGAGAGACATCTGAGTTTGTGTGGATAAAGTCTGATCTGCCATGGAAAAGGGTTGATCACCTGCCTGTGACTGCCAAGAAGAGGGAAATATTTTAATGTGAATTTAGATTTATGAAATGTGTCAGATACTGAAATTTTCCAAAGATCAAGCTCTAATGGCACTATTGATAACATCCTACACATGTGTTTAAATATTTATTGAGGGAAGCATTTTGAAGAATGAGAATATATTTATTAATTTATAATTTTCCATAAACTTCTTGCCTCTTTCCTGAGCAATAGTTAAGTAACTACTGCTAGTTAGAGGGCTTTTTGTTCCTCCTTTAATTTGCATATTTCTCTTTCAGAAGCACAATTCGTACCACCAAACTGATTTCTCCTGGTTTTCCACATCTCTTTCGGCAATACCCACATTAACCCTGCCTAAACTGCCAGCAGCATTAGGGTAGCCCCGGATATTAGGTAGCACAATTCTCATTGAGACTCTAACCATAAGTTTCCGTTATCTGCAAGGGAAGACAAAACGAACTGGTTCTGTTTTGCAGTTTACTACATAAGCTGTTTGAAACCACCCTGGATGCAGGCAATTTTAGAGGTAAAAAGATCAGATTGGATTTCCTATAAATACTTCATAATACTTAGTTTCTAGTTATTGTAATAACCTTGACTTTGGAAAATCATCATGATAAGAGAAAATTTAAGTCACAAATAACCTACTCTGTATTTATATACATTTAAGTATCTTACCTGTTGGCCAAAACAGCCATTTATATGTGTAATTGTTTTATACTTCATTAAACACTTTAATGTAGGTACTTCCGGCTATTTGTCTTAAATTGCAGTGACAAGAGACATAAATACTTATAAAATGTTCCAACGATATCTGTCCTGCTTTAGGTCTCAGTTAAGGCTAGGAGGTTTTCCTCTTTAAAATGCAATTTGATCTATTTCATTTCAGTAAGTTTTTCCAGAGGTATCTGTATTTATTTTAAACCCTTTCAGTTGGCTACAATTCTGTGAAAATGCCAAAACCACCTTGTACTTTCATTGACTTAGGAAACTAATTTTAGGTTTTCAGAAGGAGAATTTTGACTATAAGGCAAAGAAAATATTTTCAGTTCTCTGCTGATGATCTGTTTTTCCTTCCTTTACTTCCATGTTTCAAAATGTTTATTTTTACTGTTTTGCCTCAGTGTTTTGGACACAACTCCATCAGCTGTGCATTGCTACTGCAGGTGGGGAACCTGACAGAACAGTGCCACATTCTAGACTGGAAATATTGACCTGTGCTCATTTTAAATATATAATAGATTTCTTCCTGTATGAACTTCGAGAACTGGCATTTGTAAGTCAGTCATATTACCTAGGATGTAAATACACACTATGTGTAGTAGCAAGGCATGAACTAACAGAAAGTTAAAATAAATGAACGTTACTGCTCTTACCAAATTGGCCTTGCTCAACTATTCTATTTACCATGTCATTAAGTGTTTTCTTAATACATTCTTATCTGTTCTGTTTTGTAAGGAGAAATGGTACCTAGAAACGGAGAAACAAACATTGCAACAGAAATGAAGCAAGTTCATAAAATAATATTTGGTTAATCTGCAATTATAGAGCAGTCCTTACTTTGTTTCAGGATATCAATTTCTTAAAGTTTCCTGTAAGACTGGATCCTACACTAGTGTAGAGCGTAGAATATGATATGAAGTCATATCTATTTATATAAACTGCAAATCAAAGCAGCTTGTCCATCATCACCATGTTTGGTGAGATTTTACATAAAATAAAATCTTTCAAAGCTGCTAAAAATCAGTGAGTTTAATATCCTACCACTCTGAAATAGTGCTGAGTGGGAAGGAAATTTGTCACACTTCACTCAAAAGAATATTTTAATCTTCTTATTTAGGAACAGCTCTATTATAGGTATGTGAGTGAATAAGCAGAAGCTTTATATCCACTCTCATCTCACATTTGAACATCTTCAGTTTCAATTAAAAAAAAAATCCTTTTTTATATTTACAGAAAAGTGTATGAGTGAAGCTCATTATAAATGGGTTTACACTGAATGAGCCCTAAACTGGTAAACAGGACTTTGTCTCTTGGGGAAAGTGTGTGCAGGGGTTAAGCTTCAAAGACATCTGTTAAAATCACTTAAATTACTCTGGAATCTTATTTCTTTTCAGTCCATCTTTTGATATGTGTGCATTTAAAAAAAAAAAAAATAGGATAACTCTCTACTTGTTAATGAAGCTTTCCAGAATACTTTCCATCTGCGCAAATATCTTCTCTCTACTGCTGGGGGAGGTTTTGTCATTAACTCCACCAAGGCCAGCATTTTATTCAGTGAGTATGCATTTTGCTTTAGGCTGGGGGTGTAGAGTTGAGGCCTTACATAAAGATGCAGCTCCTGTAAAAGTCACTTGCTTCCTGCCACGCTGCTGTTCTGTAGCCTGCGAGAAACACCACCACCAATATGATCAGAAAAACATCAAAGTGTAAGTTACCTAACTCCTTAAATTCTGACTTCTGTTCTACAGTGCTTTCTAAATCCTGCATCTGATGGGGCTGCATCTCACCTGCTTGTGCCAACCAGCCCAAATCCAATGGATAGATATCCAGCCTTTTCCGTGACAAGCCTGAAATTGCTGCAGTGAAGAGTGCTGCTGAACAAGAAATCTCCACATCACTAAAACAGTATCCTTAATGCATCCCCTCTCAAATAAATCACTTGGTATGATGTCTATGGATGTCCTACCTAAAGGGACAGTGCCCCAATGAGAATACAGCCTGAGAGCTGGGGAGGTGTAAAACTTTCTGGGATAAATATGAATCAACAATATTTTTTAAAATTATTTTTTAAAAATTGTTTTTCTCAGATCTTCCCATTCCTGTTATTAAGCCACCTAGGTAGATTCTTGAATCCACCTCCTGGAAAGGAGGCATAAACCTGCTGCCTGAGCTGTTTTAAGAGCTTGATCAAGCAGTGAGGTAAGTGCCTTTTACTACATGGAAACTACAAGGTCAGAAGGGGGAAAAGTACTGACGAGATGGTGATTATGAGCATTAATCATAATAACATTGAGGTCTTATATAGCACTTTTCATCAGGAGATTTTAAAGCGCTGTACAAAAGAGACGAGTCTCATTATCTCTATATTTTAGATCTAAAATGTGACCTCCAATACCTTAAGGCTTGTTATCTGAGGGGGAAAAAAAGACTTCTGGAATCAACAATAGTTATTCTCTGTTAAATTTCTAATCATCACAATAAAGACTTTTTAAATCTACTTGTTCTGCAGACTCTGTAATGGAATTTTAATTGCTTTACTAGCAGCTTGAGATATAATGAATGAATAAACGTAATTCTTATCAGGATGCTGCCATCAGCTGATTGAACTAGTACATTTGCATTCATGGGGCATTCAGACAATTAGGTTAGCTTGTTCAATGACGTTGCTGGTTATTGCCTCATTTACTGGGGAATGGTAATAGAATATATGGGTGTTGTGATGCGTAGTAAAATGGATCAGCCTAAACCACTCTGAAAAAGGGTTTAAGCCAATCCTCCTTTGACTTTGCAAAGAACTGATGCATGGATCTTTCACACCATCCTAGCTAAGATCTTGCACGCTAACTAGCAACTGAGAGGTGTTCTTTTATTTTTAATTAAAATAGGCTAACTACAACAAACAGCTAACTATGTCCTGAATGCCCCACAAAATAATTATTCTGTGCAAAACAGGAATGTTACTGTAAGCTATTACTGAAGGGCAAATTTTTACTTTCTGCTATCAGGGAAATATTTGTGGTTTATAGTGTTAGAAGATGGACCTTGGCATCTATCAGCAGAATTTTACCATAGGAGAAAAGATTTATGTCTGCAGAACAGCAAAGAACAAAACTCAGTGCTCACCTTTCTGCAATGTCCCTGGTACAAAGATGCTCAAGCATTTGCTTGGGATTTTGCTCCTCTCTGGTGCCAAGGTTGATCTGCGTGAGTTAGTCTTAACAAGAAGAAAGATTTTCTAGAGTTGTGAGAAGTTTTAAATATCAAGTAGGAAAGTCAGAAAAATAAAAAAACCCATACATTTATTTGTGTTCAGACAAACGGTATTGGTGAGGCAGCATTTGGGAAGGATTAAAAGCCACCCTATGGAAAATGCAGTTTTGAGACCTTGCTCCTTGGAAATTCTTTTGTGAAACGCTGTTGCTTTTTAAAGGAAGGTCAGTTTTGAGCAATGATGTGGGCACTGACTGTTAAAACTGCTGCTTCTAATGTAGGGCTTGTCCCATTTTCATTTAAGCAGCTTTACATTCCTGGAGTAAGTAAGTACTACATTTATATCAAAAGACTTGGAGGAATAATATAACAGTTTCTGGCTTACTCATATGATGTGCTGGCTACTGTCAGCTTTCAAGAGTCAGTCAGCTGAGAAAGTCAGCATTTCCTAGGATCTAGTCCCAGATGAATGCCACTAATCCAATTATTTCCTTCCAGTCTCTCCCAAATGCCTGTGAACTCGCTGTTCATCAAAATAAAGAAGAAAAAATATTAACCTCTGTACAGCAAAAGGTGAACAGAAGCTGATGGGCATAGGGAAGACACACTGCTTTGTACTATGTCAGAAAAATCCCCCAAAACATAAAAATCATCAAGCAGTTTTCAACAGTTCCTTCAAGTAAGAATATGGAGGTTTTGAACTAGGCATGGAGTGCAGGAGCCCACTGAGGTTTCTCCAGGTAGTTGTATAGCCCATGTTTGTGCCAACAGAAAGCCTTGTTTCAGAGAGAGTATTAGACTGATTGCCACAAGAAAAAAGGAAAACTGCAGATGATGCAAGAAATCTGCAGAAGATGTAGTGACAATGGAAGGACTGAATGCAAGTAACGAGACAAAAAGTGTGAGGCAAATGGGATGTTAGTTATTTTCTTAGCAAGTGTTCAATCCAGCAGTTAGCTAAACACCACACAGCTTCTTGCTTGCTCCCCCCAAGCCCTGCTGTGGGATGGGGGAGAGAATTGGAAGCAGGTGGGAAATTCATTATTTGAGATCGAAGAGATAATAATAAAATAATTAGAATATACAAGTGCTGTACAACGCAATTGCTCACCACCTGCTGACTGATGCCCAGATATTTCCAGAATAGCGGCTCCCAGCCAGGTTTCTCCCTGATTTATATACTGAGCATGATGTCATAAGGTATGGAATATCCTTTTGGTCAGTTTGGGTCAGCTGTTCTGGCTATGTCTTCTGTCAAGTTCTTATGCCATCCCCAGCCTTCTCACTGTTGGGGTGCTGTGAGAAGCTGAGAAGTCCTTGCCTTAGTGTAAGAGTCTCTTAGCAACAACTAAAATGTCAGTGTATTATAAACACTATTCTCATTCTAAATCAAAAACACAGCACTGTACTGGCTACTAGGAATAAATTTAACTCTATCCCAGCTGAAATCAGGACAGCAAGGCAAATGCAGTGCTAGCATTTTACCATCATTTGATTTGGCTCATAAAATAGGCAAGGACTGCACTACTGATGGGAAATGGGATATCTTCCAGGTGGGGCAAGTCAGAAATTACTTAGCTGCAATTATTGTTTTGAAACCATGAAAACAAACCCTGAACATATAAATGTAGCAGAAATTTTGTTTTTAAGAGGAAGAATGGAAGAAAACACTGATTAATTAGGAGCACATTGCCCACAGATTTCATGCTGTTATTCTCTCTTGAGGGCCAGGTTAGCATATCTCATGGCAGTAAAGTGACTCTAGAGAAGCATGAATCACAGTCTGTTACACCACCGGCTGACAAATTAATGATGTCAGACTTGCTGCACTGATGAAGTTGCACAACACTAAATGACAGGTTTAACTGCTGATGATAGGGACTTACTCTCTGTGACGGCTGGCACTTTCCTACTGATGCTGAAGCCCAGCCTCTTTGAGCAGTCCTTGAAGGATGACAAATAGTATCTCTTCTTATATTATCTGTAGCTCACTCTTTACCACCTCTTGGAGAACAAAATCACTCTCTAGCAGCCTGTCTGCTATTTCTTCTGCTCCTCTGGTTGTCTGTTGGGAAGCAACTTCTGGGTGCAGCTACTCTTTCCTTCTATTGCTATTCCACCTCTTTGCAGAGTCTTACAATACATCATCAGTAACAGTTCATAAGTGAATACATATGAAAATGTCCTATCTACCCTGGGAGGTCCCCATGCCATTTATTTAAACACAACCATTATTGACTTTGCCCTCATTTCAATATGGTATTATCCTTCACTGAAACTGAGAGAATTAACAGCTGTGAATATTTAATGACCGATTTTTCAAGTCAGTGATCTTGGTCATAAGGTCAGGATGCCACAGTGTCTTGATTAGTTTAGCGCGTCTCCCCTTTTGCTGTCTGATCTGAATGACAATTACAGGGTAAGTACTCTGTTTTGTCACTGTCCCAGTACAGCAAATTATGTTCTTGTTATTTGTCACATTGCTAATTTTTATGAATGGATAGCATTGATGAAAAGCTACCTAGCAAATAAGACTTCATTTTGTAAATGCAATAAGCTCATTCTGGAGGGAATCTACTCCTTTTTTCCTGAGCATTGGATAAAGTACATTAAAGAAGACCAATTCTGCTGTGGTGCAATGCTTTGACAGGACACCAAAATCCTTGCATCTAAGACAAAGGTACAGCTAGATTTACATGAGTGAAATAAAAATGAACATGTGCTCAGAGTATTAGATCTTAAGGCCAGGTTAGTCACCTTCTGGACTCATATTCTGTTTGCTCAACCTATTTGATTACAGAGTTAAAGCACTGAACAAATGTGCTGTGTACATGCACCCCATGCCCAAATCGGCTCATTAATAATAACTTTGAAAAAAATTAAAATTAGCTTAATATCTTCAAGGCTGAAAATAAAGTCGGGCTCTTTCAGACTACTGGGTTTGGAAATCTACCATGCATCCCCATAGAAATCCCTTTGTTGATTCATATGCAGCCAAAGACCTCCAGACCTGGTCAAGACTAGGCGTACATAACTTGATGACCAAAGGGCTGAAAATGTTAATGGAAGGTATTGAAGTGACTGTAAATAATACAGCAACAGGTACTGAATAAAAGAGGGGGAAAAACAAAAAACAAATTATTAGTGCATGTGTTAGGATTTCCTGAGTTGAAGTTTGAATTTCTGTTTAACACCAGCTCTTAAATGGCTGAAATGGATAACGTTTAGAAGAAAAAATACTCTAAGACAAACTCAGTCTGAGTCCCCTGCAGCATCCAAAATGGCTTTTCTGCAACTTTTCCTTTCCTTGTCAAGTAAGCTAATTAACAATTACAGATGCATTTTCTTCCAAAACTGCTTTGGAAAATTCATTTTCAAGACAAAATTCTTGAGAAATAAGCATATTTCTTGATAATGTATGGATGTACATTAAAAACATTATGGCTTTTTTCCCTCCTGTTTCTGCTCTTTTCACGGTTCCCCATCAATCTTAGCAGGCAATAGACTGCCAAAATGGCTTTGCTACTTTTGGGAAAATCTGGTAGATTGCTTTCCTGTGTGCTGAAGAAGCACAATACAAGTTTTCACACCACTAAAACTCCTTCTGTGCATCAACCCATTTCATGAAAGCATGCCTGAGCACCCCAGTTAATTCACTCTGATTGCTACTACTAGCATTTTGCCTTCCTATATCTTCTTCCCAATTGTGATCAGCTGCTCTGTAATCATTTGTTTCAAAGTGAAATGGACATAGCATTATTTTTTCCTTTTTTTTTTTTTTTAATTACTATTTATTTACTTATTTGTCTCTTTGTGTTACCATTCCAAACAACAGCAAAACACATGTCAGGGCCACAGAGACATTTTGGAGGTTCTTTAAAGGAGGAGAGAAGATGCTAGGATTTAGAAAATGAGTTATTATAAGCCTCACTAAAGGAAAAATAAACTGACTTTTTTCTTTTGACATTTTTCATTGATACATTTACAACTTGAAACAGATAACAGAAACCTACTTTATTGCATAGCTGATATATAAAAATAAAGTATGTATAGAATTGCTTAAAAAACCTTCAGACTACAGAAGGAAGTGTAGAGTAATATGGAAATTATCAAAATTAATGTTGGAATTAACAGGGAAAAAATGCACAGGAGCAAATGTTTCCCTGTACTCCAGCTGCACCAGAAAACATTGTGTATCAAAGAACCAGACCAGGCAGCCCTACCACACTAGGGATATTTTATCATATAATGCCAGAGGCTGTTTTAAGAACTCATATGGAGGATCAAGGTATCCCATCATCTTTGGTTCTCTGAACAATGGAACAGCACCTGAAACAGAAAGCAATTTTATATGTAGGAACTTGACAAGGGCTCCTACATTTAGGGAACTGGCTGGTGGCTTCAGTGCTCAGCAAGTTTTGTGGTCAGCCCTGTGAATGTATGTATCTGCTTAAGAGAAAAGAGCAGTGGAAAATGGTCAAAATCTTCCTTTGACAGCAGTCAAATGACTTCATTGGTTAATAGGAGAAAATGAGCACAAAGCAAAAATACAGAGAGTGAAGTACATGCAATGTGCAGTCTGTCTGTGCTGCTTTGTTTTTAAGAGAGAAACCATGTTCTCACAGGTTTCCATTTTGCTGTTCTTATGAATATGACACCATTCTGAAATTTTTCATTGCCAGAGAGAATAATGTATCTAAAGTATTTTTGTTAGGATTCAGTCCCAGTAGAAAGAAAGCACAATACAAAGGTTTTAAGTAATATACTAACAGTACATGTTTTAAAGAGAAACTTGCTTTCTCCTTTTTGATGAGGTTTCTTACATTCATCTCTTTAATGCACTGTCAACAACTGACCTCTTTTTCTCTTTACTCTCCACAGTATGATTTCCTGTGAGCATTCTGTTGAGTTTATGAAGTCAAAAGCCAAATAAAAAACCATATCAGACTAGGTCTAGGAATAGAATTAGCCAAAAATGGGGAATTTTCACTCCACATGAAATTCTGATACTTCGAAATTTGTTTTTGTTTGTGAAAATACCCAATGAGTTAACACTTAAAAAAAATATGTTCGTTTCTTCTGGATTAAATATTACTCTGTATTTTTCTCAGGTTTCAAATGCTCCTGCCCTGTTCACTTTGATTGGGTTCACTTTAATCCACTGAGCTGTGCTTCTTTGAGCATCTTGTGAAATGTGACCCAACGTCTGGGAGTCCCACATGCATAAGAGTGCAGGGGCTACAGGCAACTGATCCATACTTCCTGCAAAGCACAACGGTAACTTAAGTAGATGCATATTTAATATGAAACACAACAGCTTTTTGGAAAAAAAAAAACCAACAAACAACCAAAAACCAGCCAAACCCCAAACCGAAACCAATCCATATATTTTGACTGAACCAGCTTGAACCTCAGAAAAATCCCTTTCAGTGGAAACTGAAAATGACAACAGGGTTGAAGTAATTAGGGCAATTCCAGCTCTGAAAAAAAAAATGTTTTCAAAGAGAATAGTATTCATAGGAAAATGTCTGACTAGCTCTTCTTTGATTGTCCTCATGACATGACATGCCTAAACTTTACAAAAGAATAGAACATTTCCCTCCCCAGACAAAATCCAAACAAAGTTTAGAGCTGAGGATCCATGTCTGACAGTAGGTTTATGCACAGTACAGGGCAGAAAACACCCAAATACAGTAAGCACAATATGAATCTCTCAAAGTTTAATCCAAAGGCTATAAATACGTTTATTGGATTTTGGCTCAGGCAGAACTGATGTTATAACTTTAAATAAGGGCAAGTCACTTGAGTGTGTATATATATATGTATCTATATATGTATCTCCAAATGCACTGAATAAAACTGAGGAGATGGAAAGAGAGGGAGATTGCAAACATGCATATGAAGAGTTTGCCTACTATCAGGTGGAACTGAAAGTTCAAATTTTTTTACTTGGGAAACATGATTTTCTCTTTTAAGTTCATCCTTAAATTTTAAAGCATAATTTGTTTTGATTGGATTTCTAATGTTAATTAGTGAGGCTTGCACAATTAAAGACATCAAGAACATATAATTATGTTCCTTATAATTATACCATAATTGTTTTAGTATGTTAAATGATCCAATAGATTTTTTTCCTGTTTCAACAGCAGCATTACAACTTTCTCTGTTTTATGAAATAACTGGCAAACATTCAGTAGGTACTTCTGAGCATTTTAAGTAAAGTTTTGATGGGTATTCATCTACTAATGAAATATTCATGCATTATATTTTTCTCCATTACAAGTGACTTTCACTGAAGCGCCTAATGCTTGGTTTGCTTAGACAGATATAACATTCAATCAAACTAATGGAAACTGTGGAGTACCATTATACTGGATATTATTAAATCAAATGCTTTTGATAAATATTGAGTCTGATGCTAAAAAGCATTTCTAGCATGAGGCATGGATAATAAAACAATACTCTGGTTGCTTGTTAATAATGTTAATATTACAGCTGTCATCATTTCACAGCTAATATGATTTCCCATGTGGATAAATGCCTTAGAGCATTAAAAAATGCTCTCCATTTGCTGTTTAAGATTTTCCATATTGTGTATGCATTCATTCCCAATGTAGAACAACTGGACAAGTTTTATTACCAGCAAAGCATATGTATTTTGCCAGCTTAAAATTTAGTATTTCCTTCAAGTAGCATAACTTGCACCCATGTCAATGCAAAGAGATCAATTTTGGTAATTTCATAGGCAGGACAATAATGATCCTCTTACAAAGCAATTGCTAAAGGCCTTTGGAGAATTGTCTGGGCATATTGATGCTGTTTCTCCCACTTGTTCTCTGGATGCTAAATTTCATTAAATGAAACTAAAATAGATCAAATGTTTTCTTGTAGTACTTTTCCACGAGTTCTTCTGATAGTTTTTTGCAAGAAAACCAGGGTGCAAATGTGAAGTAGTTGACAAAACAATGAATAAAACATGCTTCGTGCCAGGTTTTTAATGAATGAAATTAAAGATCAGAGCTTAATATTATGTTTAGTTTTACCACTCCTGCATGTATGAAAGTTGCGACTCCATCAACTTAGTAGATCCCTAGTCAACATGAACCCATGAAGGGGGAGGGCCGTGAAGATGATCAGAGGGCTGAAGCACCTCTTCTATGAAGACAGGCTGAGAGAGCTGGGCTTGTTCAGCCTGGAGAAGAGAAGGCTCTAGGGAGACCTCATAGCAGCCTTCCGGTACCTAAACAGCACCTACAAGGAATCTGGAGAGGGGCTTTTTAGAAGGACATGTAGTGACAGGACAAGGGGGAATGGCTTTAAACTGAAAAAGGTAGATTTGGATTAGATATAAGGAAAAAGTTCTTTACTGTGATGGTGGTGAGACACTAGAACAGGTTGCTCAAAGGAGTTGTGGATGAACACATCCCTGGAAATGTTCAAGGCCAGGGTGGATGGGGTTTTGAGCAATGTGGAAGGTGTTCCTGCCCATTACAGGGGGGTTGGAACTAGATGATCTTTAAGGACTCTTCCAACCCAAATGATTCTGTGATTCTATGAACTTTGAATTAATTTCTTTTTAGATGACACTGTATTGGCTTCTTCCAGGGATCAGAATGGACTTGGTAAAGTCAGATTAAGCAGTGGCTTAGCAGCAAAAGTGCCAAAGGAATACTGGCAAACAAGATGCAGAGAAAATTAATCATGAAATTACATTGTTTGATAACAATGAAAGGAGTGACCAGAAATGTAAAAATGTTTCACCAAATATTTCACCTGTTCTGAGTCATGGAAAATAGACACCGTATGTCACGCTTGCTAGAAACACATACAATTCACAGGCCCCAGTAAAAAAGTTGTCCTTTCTCATCTTGTGCCATGAAGGCACATGATTTTCTGCCTTCACAAAAGAGTTTATGATATGTGGATGCTGCGCGCATGCAATGTACAATATTGTGGGATTAAGTAACCCCTGCTCGAAGTTAAAAATACCACCCAGATGTATTCTAAGGTCTGTATGAACTTGTTTGGGGAACTGTCTAAAATCTGAGCTACCCTATTCAGTCACCAGCATGTAGTAGCCCCCTTTGCCACCCTGCAGCCTGTTGAAACAGTGAAAAGGTGTTGACACCAGGACTGAAACATTCTTTCTTGTGGTCCAAATTCTGTGCCTTTTACATCAAGCTACTTGATTTTAAATACTAATACACAGTGTTCGGGGGCCAGCTGCATAGTTCTTTTAAGATTTCTGGTTTATTTTACATTTTTACATTTAATTTTAGAAGGGCAAAGCATGGTGCTAGGAAAATTAAGAAGTGTGTATAAAATTATAGAGCAGTGACTCTGCAGGGAAAATGTTTACTCTGCAGGCTTTTCTCTTTAAAACACAACTACTTTAAAGTATCACATTAAAATCCAATGTGTGTGTATTTAAAGAAGGTACAATATATGTGAGAAAAAAGCACACGAAGTGCCTAAGATCGGCCTGCTGTGGTTATAGCACTGCTTCTAGCAGAATACTACAGTGGTGCCATGAAATCCTACGTAAGTGGTCAGAACAGAAGAGCGAGCTGCCTACGGGTAGTCCCGACCCACTTTTTTAAATACTGTTTTTGGCAAACATTTGATACTTGAAATACAAAATACTTGAGTCACCTACTGGGATAGGCATGGTATGTGGTTTATTGAATTTAGCTAAATTGTGAGTCATCTATCAATAGTCCTCATAGTGAACATACTTGTAATAATTTCACACATTACACACAAGAGTAGGTATGATTTTTCAAGAATTTTTCCCCATGTATTTTTCACTTGGAGTTTTTACTCTTTCTATTGTTCTCCATTTGATGTCATAGGAAATTGTTAACTTTTTAATGATGGAGGATAAAAAGAAAAGGTAGTTTATTGCTTGTCAGTTTAAACACCAAAGACCAGAAATGCAAAACCTGACATATTATAAAACAGTCTTACAAAGCAAAGTCCTCAATATGAGGTTGAATGAATACAAATTCTTCTTACAGCTATTGAGATTTATTCTCCTACTAGCATACCAATTTCTGTTGAGATAAGTAGCTTTAAAATTCAGAGGCAGCAGTTCTGAAGGAGAGAACTGTAAATTACCACCGATTCTGACTTGCCAAAACCAAAGAGTAATTTTTTGGTTTGGGTTTTGTTTTTTGTTTGTGGTTTGTGGTTTTTTTTGTGGGGGGAGGGGGGTGTAGGTTGCTTTTTTACAGGGGAAAATTAGTGAGTAGAAGAAAAAGAGGTGAAAAGTATGTATGTATAAAATAGCATCATAACTGTGGTCTGCTGGATACAGGGAATAGCATCTGTTTACTACAGAAAAACATGAACATTCAAGCATTCAGAAGCTTTCCAAATTCCTTGGAGGAACAGGAACACAGCATCCCCATGATGCAAGTGATTAAGCAGTCAGCCTCCTCAAGTCCTTCAATTTAGGGCCAGCCTTGGATAAGAACCTTTCCCTGGATGCTTCTTGTGAGCATGAATGATTACACGGGCATTTAAATTTGCCCCGGAAGTAGTTATTTAAGCAGCTATTTGAGGCTTGGAAGTTGTGACACTCCCATTGCTCATAGCACTGAACTGGCTCCTGCTTGCTCTTCTCATTTACACACACACACACACACGCACACACGCACACACACCACACCCCCTCCCTTGTATTTTGCTCCTAAGGGAGACCAGGCGACCCCAAAGCTCGCCTGGAACTTACACAGGGCTCTGCTTCTACTTTGCCCTGACGACGGGGGAACTGGCCTGTTATGGCAAACCAGTACATTGTTATAAACTCCCTTCTGGAATTACATTTTCCCCTGGGGAAAGAAAAAAAAAAAGAGAGAGATACATAGGTGTACACACATATATATATATATGCACATTTTCCTTCTGCCTTTGCCCCTTGCGCTCCCGACGAGGCTCTGCCGAGCTACTCTCTCACCTTTAGCGCCACTCCTATTAGCTCTGCCCGCAGGCTGCTGGCTCTGCACCGGGCAGTAGGCACCCGGGCTCCCCGCGGCACCCGGCGCACTCTCCAGGGTCGGGAGGGAGAAGTGCCGGCGGTGCCGCGCTTCACCCCGGCAGATGGCGCCCTTGCACCAGCCACATCAGCGCGCCAGGCGGGGGCCAGGATCAGGAGAGGGGCTCCCCAGACACCGTAGGTGGGGCGGCGGGGCCGCGGTGGGCAGCACGGCCTGAAGACCCGCCGTTTCTCTTCCGCGACTTTAGCATGGCCCAAAGTCTGCGCCTCAGCCTACTATGCCTTCCGGGCTGCGCTGGTTTCCGCGCAGCGGGCTTTGCGGAGCTCGGCTTCCTTACGGTCTCCTCCGCTTCGCGCCCAGCTTTTCCTTACCCGGTTGCGGGGTACTTATCGTGTAGAGGAAGGGGGGCTGACGATGGGGCCAGGAGGCTAAATTAGGCAGAGTGCTGAAGATTCATCAGTGAGAGACCTCAGAAAGAAAGGGGGCGGCAGACCCAGCCAGGGGTGTGCAGTGCGGTCACCTGTGCGCACCCCCTGCCGCCGTGGTCATGTGACGCCGCTCATTTTATTAACTTTATACGTATTATGTATTGATCTTGTGGTCATTAAAAGTATATTACCTGTGTCCTGGGTTCAGCAGTAGCAGTCATTTTTCTCCTTCTTAGTAGCTGGTGCAGTGCTGTGTTTTTGATTTTGG